>CM031240.1:910040950-910278189 GCA_018340775.1 Taxus wallichiana var. yunnanensis | reverse complement strand
AGTTACGTATTGCCTGTCGCATGGAAATCATCAGCTTTTCATAAAGGTTTTTACCTATCAAGTATTGGGGATGGAAATAAGAATTACATGATGTAAGAAGAAGTGCACACATTTTCCTTTTGAGATACCTAAAATCATTAAAAGTATCTGCTCTATACACGCACTTCAATGCACATGTCTATGAATCGCTCCATTAATGATACAGTTTCTAATAAGGGACAAACTTAATTCTCTTAGACATGGTTAATAATTAAAATATTAGTTTCCTTTTAATTGAAATGTGGTGGTGACTTATTAAGCTAGAAACTTTGCATGATTTCTTTCTTCACAATTCAATAACATAACATGGGTTTCCAAAAGAATCGATTTCATTTCCCTTTTTACGATTCGCAAAGGATTCACAAGAAATTCTTAAATGAAGAGAGAACATGATAGAGTTTGGGTGTAATCTACTCTATTGGCATATTGGAAATTCAATAAAACTTAACTCTTTCCATTCATACTACAAGAAGAAGGTATACACTAATAGTATCACTTATCAATACCTCTCTTTTTTTTTTGCAACAAAATGGAATCTAGTATGTATATATATTTTTGTAAATATACTAACATTCCACGTAAGAGTCCATCAATATTTTCATTAAGTTCTAAACAAGATCTACCAACATTTTAACCATGTGAACTTTTGGGCAAATATAGATTACAATGTCCCCTTTTTTTTGGAATGAAAACAAGATGTTACAACTTTCTTTCACATACAAATTTTACAACAAAATAATACATATAAAGGAAAAAGGAAGAAGTCTTCTCAAGCTCCATGGTATTCTTCATCCATGCTCCAAGTTCCAAGTAGTTCAATCACCTGACAAGATATGGGGCAATACCTCTCCTCTGACCAAAACTCAATGGAGAAGAGAAGCAATCTCACTCTCCATTGACCCCAAGGAGCCCCAAACACAACACAATGAAGGGTGGTCTCCAACTCTGAGGCAACAATACTTGCCTTCCACAATACAATTTCTTCACAACATTCAAATTAAAAGAGGGAAACAACAAGGAAACACAATAACACAATACTTTGCACAACAAGGCTTTCATCCAAGCCAACAAGAGAAGGAACTATGGGAAAGTTTTCCTTATGCCTCCCCATTGAGATGAGATGCCCATCCAAAACCCTCCACAATAAAACTCAAGCCCCTATGACTCTTATGCCTCCCTCGAAAGTACCCCTTTTTCCTCCCATACTCTTATGCCTCCCTCCTCTTATGGCTCCTCAAGAACAAGGTAAGAATGTGAACATTCTTACCCAAGATGGGCATCCCTCTCAAACTCCCTCCCACAATATCCTATTATACTCTTATGCCTCCCTCATGAGTTTTCCCATGACCTCTCCTACACTACACATTAAACACTCTATCCATTTTCACAATACACAAAAGTAAACATACATTATTAACAATTTTAGCATCAACAACAATATGAAAGCAACAAAAAGAGAAGGTTCCCTACCTCTCCATTGGAGGAGCCTAAACCAAGAAGCTTCGCTCACAAGCTCCTCCAAAAAGCAATCCCAAGCATGCAAGTCCAAGCTCCTTCTTTTCTCTCCCAAAATAACAAAAAGAACTCCCAACAAAAAAATCCCCAACCCCTCAACAAGAGAGGAAGTTTCTATAAATAGACAAAAGGAGGGTGAGGTGATGTGGCTCCATGTAGGATGCCACATCACACATCCTCAAACCACCTCCCAGAAGTCAACTCAAATCCCAAAACACCATAAATGGGTGGATTTGGGTTGAATGACAAACTCTCTTCCACATCCATCCCTTCCCATGTGTCCTAAGGCACAATTAAATGCAAAAGGAAGACAAGTGCATTCCCAAAGTCATATTTCCCTTCCCAAAACAATAATTAATCCCTTTTTTGGATTCCCAACCCATAGATATGGTTGGTAAGGGGTTTTGGGAAGTGTGAGACAAGTTCAACTTGTCCCACAAGTCCCCCAAAATTGCCCTAAATCTCAAATTCGAGATTCAAGGATTTGGAGTGGTCAACACTCAAAACCAAGCATTCAAAACATGAGGAAACACAAGGCTCAAGGAGCCAACCATCAAAATTAATTACATCTACTAGACTTCCCCCCCAAAACTTAAAATTTAAAACAAGGTGTTAAATTAATTCTAAACATACTTAGCAAAAGAAATTTTAAAAAAGATATCACAAATAAAATCACCTCCTAAAGTTAAAACAAGTAAATAAAATTCTTACCCCCTTGGTCACATTAGAAAATTTCCCCCTCATGGAAATTTTCTTAACACATAAAAGAACAAAGGTAACACAATACAATTCACTAGTTGCCTTGACGACCAAATTTTGTAACCACACGACATCTGTTGTGTTTGGTTCCCAATCCTCATGGTTGTGATCATGTCATGCGGTGTTTCCTGCATGAAATTTATTAACATAATCGTAATGTCTAATCCATTATGCATTTCATGTCATTATCCAAAATTATAGTAAAATATCAAACTATTCTACCATCCATGGCATGAAATCCAATGTTAGGAACACATGCAATATATCCATATAAAAATAATATCGGTATCAGAAATCATTGTGAGTCGGTGTAGATCTATCACTGAAAACAAAATCCAACTTAATCCAAATGCATCTAGTTCATCATGCTAATCAACATAAGTATAAGTCATGTCCATAAAATAACAAATAGATAATCTATATCGCAGAAAATTTATTAACATTATACGTTAGAATTTCTGTGTCATGCAAATCATTATAAAAACTACATTCTTACTCATCATGGCGAAGAAATCAATAGTTAGAACACATGCAATATATCCATATAAAAATCGGTGTATAGATCACGATTGTAGATCATAACTGAAAACAAATCTAATCATAATCCTGCATCTAGTCCAATCATGCTAATCAACATAAGTATAAGTCATGTAACCTCAAAGTCTTCCATAACTCAAAATGATAATGTTAGGTTTTAGGGAAGTCATTACACTCATTCTGGGAAAGAAGACCCCTTCATTGCTTGGAGATGATGTTATGCATATGACTCTTAAATCCCAATTCAGTTCTACTCAAAGTAGTGTTATTTTATTCATTTTGTGTATGATGTTATGCATAGCTCTCCTTCCAAATTCAAATTTGACTCCTTCAAAAGATATGCCCTTCGACTTTTCATCGTACATTTCACATACGATTGCTAATAAGTAGTGCATTATATATTTACACATACTTTTTGAAATGTGTTTAAAAATAAAAAATGAATAATTGTGTTGATGCGCATATTGGTTATCCTTATAAAAATAATTGACGCGTAAACATACACTACTTAAGTTTTGAAAATAGTGGTGTTGATAAGAATTCCTCAAATCTACTACTCTACACATATTTACACTTACTTTTTGAAATGTGTTTAAAAAGAAAAGAAAATTCATAATAATTGTGTCATGCACACATTGGTTATCTTTGTAAACTTGATTGACATATAAACATGCAATACTTATGATTTGGAGAAAATAATGTTAATATATTTCTTCATAGCAAAGCTGCTCTACACATATTTACACACATTTCAAAATATGTATATATTCATTGTGTTTGATGTAACTAGTAGGGATTAAAACTCTCCACCAATCACAAAATCTATAATGAAAAATATTAGTAGAGAGATGACCCCTACACATATTGTGGGTTAACTCTCCCGACAATATTCAACATATTTAAAAAATGATTGGATAATATAAAAAACACATACGACCTATACACTATAGGAAAAACCCAAAGATATATGACTTGATAGAACAAGAATAATAATATGAATGGAAAATACGTTGTTAATAATAAAACATTTTATAGAAATTGACATATAACTTGTGCATGGACTTGCATTATATGCCAAAAAAAAATATTATTGAAAAATTCAAAAAGAAAAAACTATTATTTTTGAGATAAAAAAACATTTTTGTGAGATGCATCTGAAAGCATCATTTACGAAAAGATAAAAACAAAATGTACACGAGCAACAGTGACATATGTATACAATTAAAACCTTACATGAAAATGATTATAAGACATTTAAACACAATAGTGGAGAAAAGATAAATAAGTAATTGTTATTGAAACATACAAATTATGTATGTGAAGATAATTCCCGACATACACTTAACATGGCTTCTAGAATCTTTTCATAAATAAGTTTTAAAGATATTTAAGAAAGGAGAAATGGATCTTTGATATAAGTCACAAGTGCAAAAGGAAATGTATTATTTAAATATGAGCGTTTAATCGCTAAGGGTGACATACAATATTTCAAAAATTATATGGAACAAGTATTAGAAATAAGAAAGAGAGATATAAAGTCACCAAATAGAAGATAGTAGATATTAGATCTATATAATGTTTATAGACCATAAATTTCGTATATATAATGTGATAATGGCACCATGTTTTGGAGAATTTGTTTAAAACATGTATAAATAATAGTAAATTTGTATACAAAGAGACGTTTATAGAAGATATAGTCCCGCAAAAATGGTTAACCAAATACAAAATACAAGATAGATATGTGCATTGTTTATAGACTAGCAATTGCATGCGAGCAATGCGATGTGACGCCGAAAAGGAGCAGGTAAAGGAGTGAAGAGTGAGGAGGTGAGAATGGATGAATATGAATTCAATAAATTTGTTAGCGGAATTTGATAGAGGAGAACTTGAAGTTGAGGGGCAGATGGATGGAACCATAAAATGATAAAGGGAAGCTTGCATATAGGAAATCTTGTAAATGTATTTTTAACCTTCTCATCAATTCGAAAATTCCAAATGTGGCTTGTTTTTAAAATAGAAGAAATAATTAATTTGCTTAATGAATTAGAAAAGAAAAGGCATGAGCTGTTGCGACTGAGTTCATAATGGAAAATCCCATGCCGATGTATTCTTGTTGTAGTGGGAGGGACAAAGTATGAACACTCAACATCGACCTTGGTGTTATGTGAAGTGTAAATAAAGTGTAGGATAAGGCCTACGTAGAAGATATGCTTGAAGCGCAATCCCAAGAACCTCTACGCCTCGTCATCTCTAACTATTTTAGCATAGTGGTTAGCTTACAAAAAAATGTAGGAATATTAACAACAATTATCTATTGTAAAAATCCCTTGTAAAATAGATTAATTTTATCTCATAAGAAAGATGGAGGACATGGGGTTCTCTTGAACATTCCAACCACAAAAACATAACTCAGTAGCACAAATTGTAGTGCCCACTTCCCTCGACACTTTTTGTTGTTGATTATGATACGATCAACTATACTTATGAACATTATTGTATTGCTGATTTGGCATGATGTTAGATGTTAGAGATCATGTAAGCTACCGTGAACTTTTGATTTTGATATCGCTGAATATATGATAAGGGTTGATTTTGATTCATATATGATGCGTGTGGATTATTAGAGACATTTTATATTGATTTTGATACATTGCTTGTCAGCATGGATATATATATATATATATATGTTTTCCTTACATGTGATATTTTGTCATATCGAGTAAACCTAGAAAATGGAACTAATCTTGTGATCATATGATTATGGATGGATTTGAAAAGAGATTTTGCTTGGATGATGTTTGATTCATATATATAAATGATTTAGAGTTATATTTTATATTTATTTTGGATGTTTTCTTACATTACGAGGCCGAAGGAGGAGGTATTTGTGTTTTGTAGGTAAACATCGGGGATTGGAGACCAACCACATTGAAATTCGGATGAATTCAACAAGGGTCACCATGGCAACGCAGTGTGTTTTTTGTGTGTTTGGTTGGTTGTTTTTAGGGGTTCATTTTTGGTGATTTCATTTTGGTTACTTTTTTTGGTTTGGAGCTCTTGTAATTTTGAAGAGAGTTAGAGATTTTTGTTGAATGCTTGTGGATTTTTGGAGCTTTTGGAGTGGACTTTGGCTTGGAAAAAGATTGTTTTATTTTGAACATTTTGGAGCAAACTCTACCACGGAGAGGTAGGAGCTTGGCTCTTTAAAATGTTTTTCTTTTATTTATGCATATGTGAATTCATTGAATATTTTGGTATGTTGTTGGTTGGTTGGGTAGATTGCCTAGGTATGGTGTAGGAGAAGACTATGGGGATCTCTTGTGGGGAGGCATAAGAGTTTTGGGGAGGTATAAGTGTTATTGTGGAGGGAGTTTGGGATTGGGTTCCACCTTGTAAAAGAAATAGCTTGCATTTCTTTACTCGTTATGGGGTGCCATAAGAGTGTGGGGAGGCATAAGAGAATGAGAGGTATAATGGGTACACTTAGGGGAGGCATAAGGGCATGTAGGGGTTTTGAAATGATATATATATATATATATATATATATATTGGCGAGTGTTTATCTTAAGGTGGACACCCATTTCCCCATTGGGAGGTATAAGCAGCTTCCCCATAGGTCTTGCTCCTTTGGCTTGTGCATGATGAAGTATAAATATTTTTGTTGTTCTTCTGTGGTTCTAGACCTGTAGTATGTATTTGGACGTGTTCTATATGTGAAAATTGTTTTTGTGTTGTGGAAGCCTATTTGTTTCCATGAGTTGAAATACATTTCTTATTGCTTTGTGGTTGGGGCTTGGGGGCCAATGAGGAGGACGACTTCTCCTCTTCATTGGAATTCTTGGTTGGGTGGAGAGCATTGCCTCTCCTCCTTTTTTTGTTGTGATCAAAAGATATATGGTGGATCTTCTTGTTGCTGTTATGGAGTTGAGGATGAAGAAAAATTTCATAGTCCCCTTGGGGTTTCCTTGTTGTAAAAATTTCCCACTTCAAGTGGATGGCATTGTAATATTATTTGTGGTGGAAAGTTGCTCTGTTTTGGAAATGGAATCTACATTCAAATGTGAAAGATGTATATTCTGTAAGTTGTATTTGATGAATGAAAAATGAAGTTGTAAAAGAATTATTAGAGTTCAATAGAAGTTGTTTTAATTACCACAAATGGTATGGTTTTCATTTGAAATCTGTGTTTGAAATATATTGTGAAATCTCTATTTGAAAATTGAAAAAGAAATACGTATGAAGAAATATTACATTTCTCTGTTTCATTCGAGATCGTGATTTGAAAGTAGAACTAAATTTTGGGTCTTCACACATTGATTGAAGTAAAGTTAAATTTTGTAAATTAGATTTGAATGAATTTAAATATTTAGAGGATGATAACGAAAAGTAGATCCATTCGAGTTTAAGCATGATTTCTATTTTTGATTCACTGTAAAACTGTAAATATTTATCAAAAAAATTTACAGAGTACTCTACAACTTGAAAGACAAAATGAAACTTTAAAATGAACTAAGGATGAACAAAGCACATCATGAAATAATTGCATTGCCCTAGTAATTTATTCAGAACTCTAGTAATCGGGCAAGAGGCATAATAATGTAATTTCACTAAAAAAAAAGAAATTCGTATTGTAATCTCAATCGTTAATCAATTAATCCTTGCAATCCTTTTGAAATATTTCAAGTGTGTTTCTCCACACCTGTTTGGTGTGTTGAAGAAGAAAGAATAGCAGATTAGACCAAATTCTGGCAGTTGAAAAGTTCAGTTCACATTTTTATGGTAGGAAATGTGTTTTCTTAAAATTCACCCACTTAAGTTCATCAAAATTAAAATTTTATGCTTACTTGATACAAAGAGGAGGTCATCACCTTTCCAAAAAGTCCTCATTTTCCCAAACTTGAGTTCCGAATAAAAGTTATGGCCTTACGAAGTTTTTACTTCATTTCGGGTTAAAAAAAAACTAAGCGTTAAAAGGAAAATCTTGCGAGCGGACTTCATGGGCGAAAGATACTTTTTTATCTTTTTCAAAAGGAAAAAGACACAATTCCTTCTTGCTCCACTGTCGAACATTTCTCTTGGCGAAAAAAGATCCAAGTTTGAAAAAATTACTTAGGGCAATTTTTGCAAAAAAATAAAAAGTCACAAATTCCTTTATGGCCCTACAGCCCCACCAATTCACTTTTGGGAAAACACTTCCCGCGGCCCGCACCTTCAAACTTTAACTTTTGAAAAAGGGAAAAAAAGTATTAAGTCTCCCTGCCAGTCCGCTTCCCCGCCTGTCACTGTGGGTCTGACACGTGGCTTCTTTAGGCGTCGATGGAGGCGTGGACTGTTTTAGACCTTACCACTTTTGGGAAAAGATTGGCAAAAATTCCTAAGTTTCCCCGTCGGCCCGCCTTCCGCAGGTCATTGTTGGGATTGACATGTGGCTTCGCTTAGGCGCCGACGAGGCGCGGGTTATTTTTAACCTTTGCATTTTTAACACAAAAGTCAACATTTATAAGCTCTCCCGACGGTCCGCTCCCCTACTTGAAATTTTGGGCATGACACGTGGCGTCCCTGGGTGTCGCAGAGGTGTGGGGGTTTTTGAACCTTTTTCCTTTCAAACAAAAAGAGTTAAAATCCAAATTACCTCCGATGACCAGCCTTCCTACGTGGGCTTAACAACGTGCCACGTGTCCCTTGCGGTTTGGGAAAATTTTCTTCCCTAGGCCCGCAAGCCCGCCTTGGGAAAATTTTCTTCCCAGCCGCAAATAA
This sequence comes from Taxus wallichiana var. yunnanensis, assembly GCA_018340775.1. Taxonomy (NCBI): domain Eukaryota; kingdom Viridiplantae; phylum Streptophyta; class Pinopsida; order Cupressales; family Taxaceae; genus Taxus; species Taxus wallichiana. Next base: position 910,269,579 of record CM031240.1, on the reverse strand, counting down.
GCAGTAGGCCCACTTTTGGGAAAATTCTTTCCCTGTGCCCGCCTACTGAACTTAAGAAATATGAGGAGTTAGGAGGACTTCTTTATATCATTGGAAAGAGGAAGAAATTTCCTATCTCATGGAAATGTTTTCAAGAAACCCTAAGTGCGTTAAATATGTGAAAAATCAGGTTGAAGTGCAAAGATGATCCTGAGAGTGGGTAAATGGGAAATTACCCCTTATTAACTTTATGTTTAAATCTAAAACATGGGTTGACCTTTTCGGGGGTCATGTTAGGGATAAGGAACGTTTTTATCCCATGCAAATATGAACCTTGTTTGTTGTTTAGACCTTGTGGAATTAAATACCTTGGGTATTTAATTTGTTTTGGCCTTTGACCCTCTAATCTTAATTAAGGAATATTTAGCTTAGTGTTAATTTAAGTATTTTATTAAATTAACACCCAAGGGAAATTTAACTATGCTTAGACTAATTACACTCTTTAAAATGTGATGTGAATTTAATAATTATTATAGTGGGGATTTTTTTTTTTGATTATTTAAAGTAATTGTCCTTGAAACATTGTTTGTGATGACTGTAGTTTCGAAGCCTGTTTGTGGTCACTCTTTTAACAAAGAAAAATAAAGTTATTCCATAAATTTTCTAACTAAACCTAGGTTGTTCTTGGGTCTCGAGTGGGAGTATTTAGCGGGCGTTACAACAATGCACACATCTAAGAGAGGAGGGAAGACAATGAAATGTCATATGTGGAACCTCCAAAACTTAACTCTTCATAAGCCACCGAGGAACCATTATAACACATGCATAAGGGGGAAAGAATCAGGGAATCGACTTATTAAAAGGGTTTAATGTCATAAGACACTATCTTTCCTCCTTACTTTACATTATTTTATTTGATGCTACTTTGTCTCCTAGAGTCCAAACACTTTACAAATATGGTAGTTAAAAACATATCGCACTTATCTATAATATGATAAAGATATTAGAGAGTAATTGAAAAGGGATGTCTTTAAGCACATAAAATAGAAAATGTAGTAGATTTTCCCATTACAAATATGCCAATCCTAGCTCTCAACTCTCTTCATCTGCAAAAATAACCAGTCAATGACATGCTCGAAGCCACAAATTATTATGGTTAGCCAGATTTTTTAATGCAAAACTATGGTTGGTTATCTATAAGGGGAAGAATAAATGCACTCTTGCTCGCTACCATTTTTCTTCGAATAATACTGGCATGTACATATTGAAAATCATCACACCTTTTAACCCTATATTAAATAATGCATGTGCTTGAATGCTATATTAAGTGTAATAGATATGAATTCAGTTATGAAAGATGAGCTTGTCCATTATAAACACTTATTAGTTCAACCAACACCCAAACCATTAAAAAATAATTGAAGGTCATGTCAATTGATTTAACCGCCTATAAGCCTAACAAAATTCTCAGCGTAGACAACTTACAAAGAACAAAAGACCCATATGAATGAATTTATTTAATTCGTTCTTCATCATATGTCCAACCCATCACCTCAATTGTGGATTTTATTAGAAACAAAAACCCTTCATGCAATAGAAGGAAAACCATTATTGAGTGTAAATTGTTCATTGATTTAGCATGAGTTTTTCCATGTAAGAATAATTCAATGTTGGATAAGAAATATGAATATTTGAATCAATACTTGACAAGTATTTATGAAATGGAATAAAATGACGCAATTTAAGGAATAATATACAAATATTTATTGTTTTGTTTGAAATCATTGACTGGAGTTACATAAAGTAAAGCATATAGGTATGTCATGTCAAAACATAGTTTTGAGTAGGTGGGAATTAAATTATTTCATATCCCACACCTATTCCATGGCTCAGATATTTCCTATTCAAATATTATCTAATATAGTGCTCCACTCTATTGTCTCAGTGTTTCTCGCATTATTTGTGTGAGTGTGATTTGCACTTAAAGAAGCCAATATCAAAAATTGGGGAAATCCTATAAGTTTCAGGATTAAAATTCAACCACAATCCTCGCTTCTTATACCACTTTGTAGAAACCCTTTTCAATTTTAAGCTCGAGTTATTACGGAAAACATGGGAGGCTCGAACAATCATCGATAATTGAGCCCCTCTATAGGTTACAAGGAGGGATTTTCCCATGGAAGCATAAGTCAACATTGGTCAAGACATACCAAAATTTGAATAAAAACTTCACAAGTATTGATAAACATGCTGAAATGATGTAATTTAAGGAGTTATTTATGAATATTTCTTGTTTTATTTGGAATCGTTGTCCTAGAGTTGCAACAAGTAAAATAGTTAGGTATACCATGTCGAAGTGACTTTCAAAGCAGGTGGGAATTAAATACATACATGTCCTACACTTTATCCCATGACTCGTATAGTTCTTATCGACTAATATATGTTATATGGACTCTACTTTATTGTCTCCGTGTGACTCATATTACTCGAATGAGTGAAATTCACGCTTAAAGGAGCGAAAATAAAAAATGGGGAAGATCCAATAGGTTCCATGTTTGAAACCCAACCGGTGTGCCACATCTATTCCACGACTAAAATAGTGCCTATGAAGATAATATGTTATCTAAAATCCACTTTATCATTTCAGTTTCCTTCACATTATTTACGTGCAACATTCATGAAGAAAGAAAGAGAAACAAAGATTGAAAGAACACAATAGTAGTTTTTGTGAAAACATTTGCGACATTTTTTTTGAAATCATTTAAATGTTTTTAATCAAGTTATAAATGATTTTCTTGTTGTGTGTGTTTTGTTTGTTATGTAGCAGCTCTCACAGTGTGTGAATAATTTATTCCTTTTGAAGGTTCTCTATTTAGAAATCTGGGAATATTCCATATTTTTTCTTTCAAATTTCAACCTTTCACGTCACACTTCAAAAAGGAAACCAAATTATCGTGTGGATTGTGGATTTCCCTGCACTGTGTAAAAGTTCCAAGAATATCCGAGATAACAAGTAACTATCACCGAATAGAAGTAATTTTGGTTTATAGGTCCTTTCCACATTTATTACCTATTCAAATTAGAAATGTTTCTTTGTGTTAGAAATTTCTTTGAGTTATTAACCCTAGTATTATGGAAATTTATTAGGTTAAAAACATTTTTTTTTCTTTAGAACAAATTCAATCAAATTCATAGAAAAACCAACAAATACAAATAACTTCTTTCCAACCATGATGTTATACATCAATTGTGGCCCACAATTCATACACAAAGAATAATTGTTTCAAGCAGTTACAAAAATAAACCCTTACTTCAAAACCAATTATATAAACACAATTCTCTTAAGGCAGTTTAGGTTTTAATGACATATAACTCGTTCAAGCTTTACACCCAATTCAAGATCCAAATTACATTAGGCATCCATGATCACCGATGAGTAGGTGTTCTATTTTAAAGGGAAACTATGTGTTTGTTTTCATTGAATGTTATTTGAAAGGTATGTCTTTGTATTCGAGTCATACGAGGCCGATCTATATTTTCTTTTTCTATTCGAGCTAGCTATGAAAATGATAAAGAACTCTTTATAAACTCCTCAGGAAATGTCTACCTTTTGTGGTTCTCTGTGAACATTTGGTCATCATCAATGAGTTCTCGTGGTCTTTTCGAGCTCTCGTTCTTTGATCATTTGGGCTTCCTTTAAATCGGGAGTTGTGCTTATTCGGAACTCGTTTTCTTCATAAAATGCTCTTATCCTTTGAACCCAAAACATAGGTTCTTGTACATCGACCATGGCTGCTCCTCGGCTCTACATTTTATATGAGATTTTATCTTGGATGTGGGGTCATATTTACCATTTACTTTTGTATATAATCTTCATTGATGGTTTTCTTCATTTTTTTTGTTGGATTTCATTTTCTTGTTGGACGCTATTTTGAATACTATTTAGAGATTTGTATCTCGAGATTTCTATGCATGTATACCATGTGTTTCCATCGGGGTTTGATGGTAAATTTATGTAGAACCACTTCATTTATTGGCCATATTAAAGATGCAAAAATCAGTATTGCATGTATTTCAAAAGATAATGAACACTTATCGATACTAGAAAGATCCTCATTCTAAACGTAACAATTTTCTACTTTGGGTTGACATCTTCATCATTGATTCTTACTACCTTCGATTTTAATGACTCGAAAGTTCATTTGTAAGAACTTGTAAGTTAATTTCAAATTGGGTGTTCTCCGAGATCCATTATGCAATGAAAATTTGTTTTGAATTTGAGTTCTTATCACCGCATACTCACTCTTGAAAATATATGCTCTAATTGCATTTGATCTATCATGGCTCAGCTGATCCTTCTCTGTAAAGCTTTGTTGTTGCTGCTTTCTTGTTGATGCTACAAATTGGCAGTTCTTATGATGCTCAAACTGTGCTAGTAAAACATGATGGCTCAAACACTTTAGATTTCTAATCTGGAACTTTTTTGCATCTCGTTACCTTTTGAAGCACTTTGCTGATCTTTTGATATTCTCTAATGATGTAGCATCTTGATTTGGAATGAATACCTTCCTGATTGATTTTGAAACTTGGTACTAGACTTGTAATGGAGGAAATATCTTCTTTTGTAAGCTTGAGGATTTTCTATCTCTTTCAGTCATGAATATTTTCTATCTCATTCAGTCATGATACTTAATTACTCTTTAAGGCAATTTGTAACTTCTGTGAAAACACTTTGTTGTTCTAATACTCCATTCACTTGTGTATTGAAATTGGAAGCACTTGCTTGAGTTGAATTCTTGAAGGCTTGTAGCTTGAAATGATCACTTGAATACTTGTATCTTTATCATTTTGTTTAACTACAAGTCATGAATCTTTCTGATATGAGAACACTTGACTTATTTTGATGAGTGCATACTTCCTCATTTACTTTTGTTGTATTTTGTACTTGTAACTTTTGAAGAATGTACTTTCCTTGTTTTATTTAATTTTGAAATAGGCCTTTGAAGGCTTCTTTACAATTGTATACTCATATTTTGTGTATTTTTTCTTCATGAATTCTCCAATCCTGGAAATTGGTTCTCCTCCTTGCAATATTTTGTAACTTGTAAGGCTTGATCCTATTGAAGTATTACTGGAAAATGTGTCTTATAACTGTTGTGATCTTTGAAGCTTGACAAGTTCTTGGGGCTAAAAGTTTAAACATATGCTTTCACTTTTATTCCATCAATCTGGAATGATATCCGGGTTCTCTGTACTCTACTGTTTAGCTTTGCTTTTAAGCTGGAAATGTAACCCCTTTTAATACAATCTGCTTCCTATGAAATCAGTAATAGATGATGGAGCTTATTGCACTTTTCATTTTGTACTGCATAAGTGTAATTATTTCATCTTGAAAAATGTATTTAATGGTTTTGTTCAAAATAATGTGCCCCTTTGGAAACTGTACACCTGAAATTTACTTCTTTATCATACTGTTGATGGTGTCTTGGATCTTGTATCCTTGAATTATGCAATGTACAATCTTCCTTTTATGAAATTATTCTAATGCTGAAGTTCTGAAGTTGGATCAACATCATTATCTGCACTTTCTGTATGCATTTCATTTGTTAGAATCTATAGTATTGAACTTATATTTCTTTCATGGATTGGTACAACTATATCTTTATATATTCATCCTTAGTCTAAATTGAAATAAATGCACTTCTTTAATTCAACTTGCAGAATGAAATACTTTTGATATGTAAACACAACAATTAGTGTTTATTTATTTCTTCTTACCTATACCTACACATTTAGATAAACTAGTTAGAAAACATTAGGATTTTTGGCCTCTCTTATGTTCCATAGTTTTTCTTTTTTCTCTCTTTTCTAAAATGATTATGGGAATCATATGTGCTTTGATGTAGAATATTGCTCTTATCACAAAATTTGTGTATTTATATCTCGATGTACATTATGCTTTTGATGTTTAGAAATCCATCCGCATGTAGTTAAATAGTACATGTGTATAGATCAAACTCGAGCTCAATATTGATGTCCTTTTCCTTTCATTTTTAGGTATATGTGACTATTAGAAGAGCTAGATGAAATATGGAGCTAGAGATTAAGAAGACTTAGAATAAAATCCCAAGGTAATGATGGGTTTCTTCTATCCTATTTTACTTTTAACTTCATGCACATGTACTTATTTCTTCAGTAGTTATGAGTTACATCCCACGGTTTTTGTGGGAAACATTGTACTTCTTCATGAATAAATAACATTTAATTTTCACTTGAGTTGTATACTTCCTTGTGCATATTTTTTTCACTTTATGACATGGATATTGATTGTATAATGAAATAAAAACTCAATCACATAATTAAATGTATTTAACATGGATAAATAATGAGATTTAATGTACCTGTAACTTAAAATGAATCTTTTGCATGAAAACTTTAACTCTTCTTGCCATTACCAAGTTTAATCTCTCACATAAACTGCAATTCCCACCTTCATAAAGGAAAATGCATTGATCTTTTGGGTATTTGTGTTTCTTTGCTAAAGATGAACATGGAATGGTAGTCTATGTAAGGTGTTACATTTTGTAACAACATACATAGCTACAGATTACATATAGTTAATCAATTGGTGTAACTGAAAACATAATAAAACTATAATGCATAACCATATAACAATAAACAATTAAACAAACTAACTATGTGGAATGCATAATTAACCTAGGTAAAATATATTTACCCTAACATTCCCCCATTAATTTTGCATTGTCTCAAGGGATGAGGAGAGGAACTCTCTGAACAACTCAAACTTGTCACGTGCAAGTGACTTTGTGAAGATATCTTCTCGTTGTTCAACTATGTTGGACAAAATTGAAGTTATATATTGTGCTTCAGACATGCTCGCGTATGAAATGTACTGTACCTTAATGTGTTTTGTTCTTTCATGAAAATATGGATTGTGAACAAGTTTGAGAACACCTTCATTGTCAACATACAAGGTAATTGGTTTGTCATGTGGTATTCTAAGTCCTTCAAGTATGTGATGTAGCCATATCACTTCACAGATAGCTTCACATGTAGAACGATACTCAAATTCTTTAGAACAATGAGAAACAAAGTGTTGTTTCTTACTTCCCCATGATATTGGTCCAGATCCCATAAAGAACACAAACCCTGAAGTGGATTTTATGTCATCAATGTTGCCTGCATGATCTAAATCTAAATATCATGACAAGAAGAAGTTGTCATTCTTCTTGTATTCTAGACAAGATCACTAATCCCTTGAGATATCTCAAGATGCACCTTGCTTAACCTTCAATGAAAAATTTGGGTTCCTGCATGAACCTTGATAGATATCTCACTGCAAAGTTGATATTTGGTCTAGTGTAGGTTAGGTAAATGAGACTCCCAATCAACTTCCAATAGAGAGTTACATTTACCGCAGGAGATGGATCTAAATGAGATAACTGCAATCTATTCTCTATAGGTGTACAATAGGTGTGCAATCCATCATCCTAAATTTCTCAAGTGTTGTCTTGGTATATTTCAACTGAGAAACAAATATGTGATTCTCCTTTTTCCATACTTCCAATCCAAGACAATAATGCATCACCGAGAGATCATTTCACATGTGAACGATCGATTAAGATCTTTCTTTGTTGCATCGATCATCCTCACTAAATTTCTAGTGATGACTAGATCATCAACATAAAAAAACAATCACAATCTCCCCCTTACTTTTTAAGGTAGAGATTGGGATCGTATGGATTTCTAAAAATCCATGTTGTACGAGATGCTCATCAATTTTGATGTACCAAGCTTGGGGTGCTGTTTAAGGCCATACAAATATTTCCTAAGTCTGCATACCTTTGCTTCTTGACTAGGTACAACATATCCCTTAGGTTGAGTCATGTAGACTTCTTCTTGTAAATATTCATTCAGAAGGCACTTTTACATCCATTTGATGGAATTTCCAACCAAACTATGTACAACTAGAGAAAAGATCATCCTGATCATTTTGATCTTAGTTGTGGGAGAAAATGTCTCCTCGTAGTCAATGCCTTATTTTTGTGTGCATACCCTTTTTTACCGGTATTTTTTGCTTATACTTTTTTGTTTATGGTCCCATCTTCTTTGTACTTTGTTTTGAATATCCATCTACATCCAATGGGTTTCTTCCCTAGTGGAAGATCGATGTTGGCAAGTGTTTTTTCATCACTAAGTTGTATTCAACATCCATGGCATCTTTCCAAGCTTTTGACTGTAGGGTTTCTGGACTATAGAGGGCTCATTAGATTCAATAACTCTACTCATTAAAGAAAAGTTTACTTCTTCTCTTGCTTTACTGCGAGTCCGTGGTCAGTGGTGGATGTATCTAGTGGAACATCCATTCTTACATCTCGTAGCATACTAGTATACCACTTGGGCATATGTTGAACTGCTCCCGTGGGTCGTGGTTCTATCTGATCATCACCATCATCCCCATCATCACTTTCATCATCTACGGGAACATCAACTTCTATTTTTACAATTGGTGAAAAATCTACATCAGGTGAGTTTGGAGGAGTCTCTGCTTCCTTCTTCAAAAAACTCAACATCTCTATTAGTGTAGACTTTCTGGTCTTCGGATCCATCAATTTGTACCCAAGAGTCTCTTCACTATACCCAATGAAGATGAGTTTTTGTGATTTCATATCCAATTTCTTTCTATTTTGCTTGGGTATGTGCATACTTGCTTTGCACCCAAATACTTTGAGGTGTGAAACAAATGGTTTCCACTTTGACCATGCTTCATGTGGTGTTACTCCATTAAGAGAAACTGTGGGCACTCTATTCAACAAATACATGCTATCTTTTTGTTTCTTCTTCCCAGAATGTCTTTGCTAGTCTAGAATCATCGATCATGCATTGCACCATTTCCATGATAGTACGATTTCTTCTCTCAACAACACCATTTTTTGCATGGTGTGTGTGGAGGAGGCATTTGTTGATGAATCTCGTGAGCTTGTAGGTAGTATTTGAACTCATCACTGGTGAATTCCCCCCCTCTGATCGAGTGGAGAGTTTTGATGTGATGACCAGTTTTGTTCTCAACAGCCACTTTGAACTTCTTGAAGTTTTCAAAAGCTTCACTTTTCTTGCGAAGACAAAAAAATCCACATTTTTCTCGAATAATCATCAACACAAAGCATGAAGTACTGAAATCTAGAATGACTCGGTTGCATCGGACCACAAAGATGGTATGAACCAGATCAAGCTTACCATGAGCTTGATAAGTACTCTTCTGGAATGAAGCTCTGTGTTGTTTTTTCTGCTAGGCAGTGAGGACACTTATCTGTATCCTTCTGGAGAGATGGTAATCCTTTTACCATATTGTGTCGGTGAAGTGTTTGAGATACTTGAAACTAATATGACCAAGTCTCGATGCCACAACTATGCAGAGGTAGAGTTCTTAGCCACAAGTGCCTGATCATTTCCATGGACAAAATCAAGTTGGAACATGCGTCCCACATTGGAGGCTTTTGCAACTATTTTCGAGCCTCGTGATTTTGTCTCAATTAAACACGTTTTCTTTCGGAATGAATATCAAAGTCAATTTTCAAGTTGTGATCTAGGAGTTTGACTGAATGAAAACATATTTTTAGTCAACCCAGGGACATATAATACATTTGAAAATCTATAGTTGCGTGAACCAAGAGGTAGAGAAATGTTCCCAATCCCCTATACTGTGTATGAAGAATCATCACCTAACGAAACATGGTTTTTTGAAGGTGTGTCCCTCATTGAAGTAAAAAGTCTCTATGGCGGTCATGTGTCGAGTGGCTCTAGAATCAACATACTAGACGTCATGGGACTAGATGATGTGGAGGGTTCACTTGATCGAGAAGTGTACAAGTAGTCTTTAGTATCTGAATGTTCTTCTTGATTAAACAATATTTCCTTATTGATGGGGTTTTCTTTTCAGTTCCCTTTTCTACCCTTGATTGTAGTTAGAATGTCCCTTGTGAGATTGTTGGTGTTGAGGTCTAGAGTTGCTTGATGAACCTTTCTTATAAGTATTATACCAACAATATTTCAATTCATGTCCTCTTTTACAGATAGGACATTTCTTCTTTTGTTGTTTGTCCCCTTGCTTGATGTTGATTCTGATATTGGGACTTTTGATAGGAATTAGGTTTTCCTTTTCCTTTTCCTTTCCATTTTTGATGAGAAGAAAGTGCCTTCTCCTCTTCATCATCTTTATTGTACATGGCTTCCTCTTGTTGTAGTAGGTTTACCAACTTGTCAAAACTCATTGTCGTATTTGACAAGTTTAGTGTTGTCACAAAAATGTGGTATGAAGGAGGGAGGGCTCTCAGAACAATGGGAATGAGAGCATCATTGTGACCTCCTCTCCTAGGGCTAGAAGTGAAGCCCTCAACTCTGCAACTCTTCTCAAGAAAGCTTTTATTTTCTCATTTTTCTTAAACTTCAGTGTGTGTAATTGACTCTACAAATTTAGTATGACATTCTTGTTTTTGGCCTCATATACTATGCTCAAATTATCCCATGCTTCTTTGGCTGTTTTGGCATCTCGAATGTGGGGTTGTACATCATCGACACACTCAAACAAGATGATTAGCTTGGCCTTATGATCGGATCTATCAAATTATTCGTTGTTGTTGTGTTGTATCAGTTGTTGATCTGGTCAAAGTACCATTCACAATAGGCTAGATCTCTTCAAACTCAAGTTGTGTCTTGATTTTTGTCTTCCATGCTACATAGTTATTTCCTCTGAGTAGTTGTGAATCTGGAAGAAAGAACTTGGGGGCATTGGTGCCCATTTTGTAGAATCAATTGACAAAGGGTAAGGCTCTTATCACTCTAGGTATACGGTCTCCCAATCTATATATACCATCGTCAATCCGATATACCAAACCTTTCTATATACATGCCCTTCCGATATACCCATCGGTACATGGAAGAAGCTCACCCTTTCTATATACCCGATGGTACGTGAAAGAGGCATTAATGTACGTGAAAGAATTCAATACGTGGTACCAAGAAATACTATTGAAAGGGGTTTGTGTGATTATTGACACTAGCTCAAAGAAATATCCTCATACACACACGTAACTTCGCTATATACTCGGATAATTTCTCAGTCTAGATTTAAGTCATGTAATCATTCACAGATGGATGGGAGGGCTCATAGTGTGTGCATTGTGTCCTTATTACTACCCATTCGATTTAAAGGTTGATGCCCAAATGATGTTGTTGCAACTATATTAGGTGTTAAGTGTAGTAGTAGTCATGATGACTTTACCCGTAAGCACTTCCCAGAGGCACTGTTTATACCAAACGCTGCAAATGAGATCTAGGATCTCGTGAGTGTTTTAGAACCAAATTTTATTATTTTTATTACAATTCTCTTCCATTTTTGAGAAGTTACAATGTTTGTGGTTGACTATGGAAACCTGCAAATTAGTACAATACACTGAAGTATACAATTACATTCAAAAAATTTTTTTGAAAAATTGAATGACAGGATTTTTTTAATTTTTCGAGACATGGTGGCCTTGGAAGCTCAATACATTCTCTTGTGTGAAAAACCATAAAAAATGGCTCAAAATGTTGTTTTCAGGTAGCCCTCCTTTGGAAAAAAGTTGTCAAACTCAAAAAATAAGCATAGAGGAGAACACAATTACACACACACACACACACACACACACACACACACACACACACACACACACACACACACAGTTACACACACACACACTTTACACACACACACACACACACAAACACACACACACAACAACACACACACACACACAATGTCACAACACCCCTTTTGAAAAATCACTATTTTTAGTAGTGGTTTTGTTGTCACTAGGGTTTAGCAATGTTTTTTGCAAGCTAAATATGCCTTTATAGTTGGTGGTTTTACCAATGTTTTCATAGAAAAATCTGCTAAGTGTAAAAAAATGGTTTGAAAAGCAAGTTGGGGGTGGGGGTCAAACCCCAAACCTCCCACACCCAAATCCTTCCACTTATCCAACTAGGTGCCAAAACACTTATGATTAAGGAATGAAGAATATAATATTTAAATTTTACCAAAAATGACTAACCTTATAACTTGTGACATGGTTGGGAGACTCCACGTGGTCGGTGGTGAGAGGGAGCGAGATTAGGGTTTCCACATGCTAAAAAAATGGATCTTCTTTGCAAATATTTTTCAATCGCTCGTTGATAAGTTTTATCCACCATTTTTTATTTATTTTTCTTGTATGCAAAGTCACTTGAATTGATTTCTTGTCTCGAGGAGCTCAATTCATTGGTAGAGCTCTAAAATGACTCGATTTTGAGGGAAAACATGATTCAACTTATTTGGTTGTCAACGCCTTATTTTTTCTCATGTAGGAATTTCATTTTTATCCAAGTTTTGAATGGAGATCGGCAAAGGCCAATGCATGATCTATCCCAATGATGGAAATGTTGTTGTGTTTGTATATCTCCTAATCTGAGTTCACCGAACAAATTTTCTTGGCTTAGGACATTTTCATGGAGAGAGTTCTTTGTGGTGGCTCGACAGAGGAATACAATGTAACAATTAAATGTCAATACAACTCAAAATTTTGGCAGACCTCTCGGCTCAAATCCGGTGAACATAGTGATTGGCCCTTGTATGGGCTTAGTTGAATAAACAAACAACTCGGATCATTTTAAAGGATAAAACTCATGTGAGAGGGATAAGTTTGAGATGAAACGAGCTCAAAAGGTATCTCCGAAGAAAATTTATGCCAAAGTGAACAACCAACTCAATGAAAAAACATCCAGAGCTCGAAATTCACTGGAGATCAAACAGGAGGTTGTGGGGAGGCAGTGATGGGGCTGGGAAGTTGTAGGAGGCTGCAAAGGATCTCAATTTCTACAAATACTTCTCCAAGCTCCTCAATCTTGTCTGCTCTCTCTCTCTCTCCAACATTCTCTATCACAGGTCTAGATTATCATGCTCTAATACCAAATGTAAAACAGGGATGAAAGCCTGGAAGATTATATTAATCATCAATCAATTTTTACAATAGTTGTGCTGTAATATTTATACATATTGGAAAACCATATACAAACAAAGAAATAGGTTGCACAGGTACAACCGTGAAACAATACAAACAATAGTATTGTTAAAATAATATAACAACTCACGTATGTTTGAATAAAACAATATAGAAGGTTATAAATAAATATAACCATATAACAATTAAACAATTAAACAAACAAACTATGTGTAATGCATAATTAACCTAGGTCTACTATCAACGACCTAAAATTGATCCGAGACGTTTTATATTCATTGCCTGTGCTAGTTACGCTTTTTGTCAAGTGGACAATGAAAATGCAAATACAACGATACTTTTTAGTTTACCAACGAAATGACTATTATTTAAAAAATACACTAATAAGGCACTCACCAATTTGTGCCTTTTGTTTGTTTGTAGTTTCTTCAATTCCTTTCTCTATTGCAAAATTATTCCATGAATATTATTTGCAAGAAATCCTCTATAAAATCCTCATAATATTCATTATATACTTATGTGAAATCCTCATAATATTCATTATATAGGTCTTTGAAATTGACAATAATTTTTTTTTCTACTTAAATTCTCACAAAATTTAGTGTATTTTGCTAAGTCACAAGGTTCGAGTTCAAGTTCGCAAAGAATAAAATTTAGTTCAAATTCATGAACGTATAAAGTTCAAAAAATATTCATTATATATATAAATATAAAACTAACATTTGAAGTAATAAAACTTTACAAATTATTATTGCTTTAATAAAAGATAAAATATTATTTTAAAAAGATATATAAAACAAATCAAATAAAAACATTTGTTTGGAAGATAATAACTATTTTATAAAATAAATAATAATAACAAAATACAAACATTAAAATACACAAACAAACATTATTGAAAATAAAAAAACCCTACCTTGATATGCAGGCCATGGATTCTTCGAAAAGTAAGGCCATGGATGCTCAATTTTTTTAATGACTTCATTGGCAGTGAGAAACATAAAGAAATTTAATTGCATTTCCACCATTTTAACCTAATAAATATTGAGCATTCTACAAGCTCCTAGAATAAGCATGTTTGGGTTTGACATTTTGGCAGAGGCTCATTATATTGGGTCACACACTCTCGCACCCTCCACTCAACACAAAATTCGTGCACGAACAACGACAATTTACAATGATTTTTTGGTGGTTGTATCAAGATCACCAAATTTCGATTTTTTTCAAAAAAAGTGGCAAACCTCGTAACTTAGGTATTTTGTATGAACTTTTCATAATTTTTGTAACGCTAAAAACTAACGCACCAAACCATGCCAAAAACTTCAGCAGTTACTTAGGAAAAATTATAGATTTTTTTTTTTAAAACAATATGTTTATAAAAGTATTGGTACATGTGTTTTAATATATTCATTCCTTTATTAATATTTCCTATTTTCCAAAATTAGTACGACTTTAAAATCTCTTCCATAAATTTCTATTAGATTTATTAAAAATTAGTTCCTAAGTTACATTAAATTTTAATTAAAATATCTCCCAAATTACTTTTAATTTTTTATTTCCCTAAGTGATAATATACATGTCCCCAATTATTTATTTAGCTACACATTAACTTTATTTATCTTAATCCCTTTAAATAAATTATTTAAATTCCCATGTACCCGTCATCACATTTTGGACCAGTCATCCTCCAACGAATGTTATGCTACATATTGATGTCATTATGGCATTATCGTCTTGGGGAGAATAGCTGCTGGCTATGTGTATTGGGTTATATCATTATGTAAAAATACCCTAGTTGTAAGATCTGAGTGCAACATTTGGTTCTTAGATAAATTCTAACAAGGACTTTTCTATGAAACACAATCATGTATGCTATAGAATTCATTGAAAGATGGAGATCACGTTTCATACGAGACTGGTAATTGAACGCTCTAGGTCCAGCTGTACGTCTCCCAAACAGATTCATCGCACATGCTCGTTACAAACGCTGTAAACACATTTATATTCTTCAGTGCAGGTGTCGTTGTGGACGTCAGCTGCTTCGCTGTACGTTTCAAATTCTAGCCATTAATTTTATTGGTGAATACATCGAATGCTTCACACCCCGTTTCACATGGGATAAAAACGTTTTTCCCGCGGGCAGTGCCAGATGAAGCTCTGGTTACAGAAGTGGTAAATCAAGATGTCGATTCCAATGACGTTCTCCCAGATAGAAGCAGCAGTTGGAGAGCATTCAGTCCCGGTTTACGCGACCATTTCGGACGCATGGGCATGGTCAGAGATGCTTAGAACAGAACTCGTGGATCTGTTGAGAGAAGCCGAGTATAACGACATTGCAGACAATCTGCAAGAAACATTTGCAACAATTGATAAGGTTGTCAACCCGATCGAAACATTGCTGAAGACGTCAACAAAGCTGGAAGAAATTGTGATACCTAGCCTACTTGAGGCTCATGAATGGAAAATGGAAATGGTGAGAGGCTTAGGACAACTATGGCTCCAAAAGAACGCTGAAAAAGTCACCAATGCTCGAGAAGAAGAAAGAATAATTCTGAGAGAACGAGCAGAAAAAGCCAGGGCGAAACTCAAAGGCAAGATCAAAATACATGAGATAGATATCAACGATAGAAAAGACCAAGACACACTGCTTGATAGTTGTGAGATCAGGTAATTAGATACTGCTCATGGTACTGACAAACCAGCGGTAAGACCACCTCCAACGGTTACCCTTCCGTCCAAAAAGATAGATTAGCTGTTAACGGTCAAGTCTGCTTTGTCGGCCTGTTAACCAATAAAGCATGCCACCTGTGACCTCGCATTGCAATTTGTGTTTCTAGAAAGGGTCGAGTCGAGTAGTTACCGAACACGCACCCAAAAATAAGATTCTATGTACTAGCAATTGCATATGAGTTGGAATTTATGTTGGACAATATGTATGTAATGTTAAGTTTGTTAGAGCTGTAATCTTCGGTGTAATAAACAAGTTATCTTAAATTGTTGTAAGTTTGTTTGATGGGGAGGAAGCAGAAGAGTATAGCACAACTAAAAGATTTTACAAAAATACGTCCTAGTATAGGTTGCCACAACTTGCAGAGTATGTTGATAAAGGTGAGTTAATCGGATTGAATATCCATTTGTTACATTAGGTGAAACAATGTTTAACTTTTGTTTTTTTTAATATCAATGTCAATTGCCCCAAGGAACATATGAACATATCGAAAGCCGCTGCAACCGAATCATCCTTCACCACTTGCTCTTCCCCAACTTTAGCCTCCTCCGAAGGCTTGACTAGTAGAGGAATTTTTCTATTCCAAGCTTAGCAGCCCAGTTCTTCAAAAATTGAATCATTTCTCCTTTGTTGGGCTCCTCCTGTTGCTGCTTTTCTTGACTGGTTTTTTGAGTTTCGTCCCCACATGGATTTGGGGAAGTGAGAGGAGTATTGGGTTGAGTCTCGATAGGTGTTTTGTTGGTGGGAGGGTTTTACAAATCTGCTCTTGTGGAGGGGACTATTTTTTGGAAGGGAAGAGGATAGAGGAACTGAGATGAGATGGAAGGGTGGAAGATGGAGAAGTGGAATCCACAATAGGTGCAGAAAATGGGAAACTTGGGAATTGAGGTTTGGGTTGAAATGATATTGATTGGGGTGAAGGAAAAGAACTATGAGAGGGTAATGCAAGGGTCTCTTATAGACAAGGTTGACTTGCATAACATTCAATGTCCTTGATCCATCCTTCTAGTTGGGGTAACATCTCAACTATGAAGCTTAGTTTCTCCTGTGGGCTAAGATAATATGGAAAGGGGCCTTCCCATGGACAAGGGGTCCTGAATCCAATCTTAAATGCCTGCATTTGGGCTGAAGCCCTAGACTGCACCATACTGGCCATTATTTTTAGGATCTTCATTTGTAGCTCAACATTTCCAGGTGAAGAATGTCCTTCGAAATCCACATACCCCCACTCTTGAAAATATGGATGGTTTGGTGGATAACCAAACTGACTTGTCTCTTGTTCATTTGGGCATGCATACTGAACTTGATTTCCATTACAATATGGATCCAGAGATGGTTGGTAATACCCTGGAAATGAATTTTGCAAATCAGAGGAGGGCTGCACTGATACTATTGTTGTTCTAGATGTGAATCCAAGGGGCGAATGAAGCCATGACTGCAAGACTTCATGAAATGGAAGAAAATGGAAGAGATGGAAGAGAGAAAAATGGATGGAAATGGATGGTGAAGAAAGGGAATGTCTGCTACTCAGAAAATGAGTTTTGACCCAAATGGAGTTGTCAGTTATGCTTGCATGTGTGTCTCCAAAGACTGAAATTGCACCAAGTGCACAACAAACTTGATGAGATGAAATGGATACTTGTTTGCACACCCGAAGAGCTCACAAATGGTTTCGTGGTTTTTCCGGTTCGTTGCGAATGGTTTCGAAGTTTTAGAATGCCACATTCATTGAAATTTGAAGTAGAAGACTTGAAACCGGAACTTCAAATCTTGGAAAGCCAACAAACCTCGAAATTCCAAACTCCTAAACTCAAAAGATCCAAAAATGTAAAAGGTCCGAATTTGGACAACTCAAATCCAAAATGTCCGAATCCTGAAATTGTAAAAGTTTTGAAATCTTCGAAGTCCTAAAATCCTAAAACACCGAAATTTAAAAACCCCAAAATTTCGAAAATAGAAATTTCAAAAGTCTAAGGATACCCTTTTGAGGTTTTTCCCCCGATCTACCATTTGTGAAAATTTGAGCTCATTTTGCACATGTTAATCCTTTCGAAAGTGATTTCGAACTTTAGCCCTATAGTTGAAACCTCTAAAATCTGAAATTTGAAACCTCCGAATTCCAAAATGCTAGGAAAGCTTCGAAAATGTCTTCTTTGAACTTAGGATTGAATACGACCTTGGTTTGCATTAGAAAAAAATTATTAAAAATGAAAAGTTGACTTCTTGAAGTTGTCCCACCGGGCGTGCCAAAACTATTATGTCGAAATCACATCTCCCCCAAATGGTTTGAGTTTGAGATGGGGCATTCAGTGTGATTGCATAACATGGAGCTATCTTGAGTGTGGGACATTGTAAAATGGGATAGCTCTCCGAGAGAAGGCCGGTTCCTACTCCTAACCTACCTACCACTAACTAATCCTAATACAGGAAAAATTACTGACTAATCCTAATCTAATACTTCCAAGGGGTCAGGGATATAAGGATACATGGAATGGAAACCTACACTAAGAGTGGTGATACACCAAGAAAGGAGTGTTGATCACTTCCCCAACTTGTAAAATAATGGAATAGATGAACCTAGAAAGGGTGGAACTACACCACAAACTAAATTACATCCAATACATCATTCCCGAATGAGCACAACACACCAAAATCATGTAATAACCAAGGAAATGCACAAATTAAGCACACACAAGGAAAGGCACGATTAAGACGATACACCATGAGAGGTTAAAGAGATCAACACAGACATAATCTTATTGCTCCATATGGATATACACAATACATTACAATAGCAGAAAGATGCATGAAGCCATTACAGATCTTGAGAGGAAGGCTTGAAGCCCTAATATAATAGGGGTTGTTGTTGACAATTTTGCACTTGTGCAAAAATGGGCAACTCGAAACTTTGTTATGATGGATAGCATTGGTGAAGTATACCTAAGCTAGGGGAGATCACATCAGATTATGTCGATTACTGCTGATTTATTTTAAAAAGATTACATGAAATCTACAACTATGTGTCTTTGTTAAAAATGTAATAGATCACATAGTCTGCAATTTCATGACCATCCTCAGCAAAATAACACAAGCCCCGAAGGACAGTTATGTTGTCTTGATGAGGACATCCAATTGCAGAGTAGGTGAAGTGTAAAGTTTTGGAATAGTGAACATAAGTGCAGATCACGAGAAAATCAAATTTTTCTACTGAATTTACAAGTTCTATTCAATGTTATTTCCTTCATGATTAAGACATTCAATTATGTTCTTGAGTTGTTTAGTTCATTATACAATCCACAGAAAGCAAAAATGTAGAAAGAGATATACAACTCATTTACATAATTCAACGTTTTATTCACAAGGAGAGTCAAACGTTTCCCATGCAAGTCGTGGGATGTAAGCTGAAAAGTAAAATATAACTATTGAAAAGAAAGATACACATGCATGAAAAGAAAGCAAAGAAGTATGAGTGAACCCATCATTGCCTTGTATATTCTTCGTTGTGTGGAGCATCTCGTTTGCCAGCTCCTTTCATCCTCAAGGCATGGTACGAAAAGCAAAAACAAGGAAATCATCAATAAAAGCTCAGGGTTAATCCATATTCCTACACTATCCTACTTCGTGCATATGAATCTTCCCTAAGCGGGAGATGTATTCTACTTGAAGGAATGAAAAACTGCATGCATGCTTCAATCACTCGAGAAGAAGGAAGTGAAAAGAAAGAAGAAAACATGGACATAAGAGAGGCCAAAAATCCTAAATATTTTCTAATTGTTTTCCTAAGTGTGCAGGTACAGGTTGCTGACGAAAGAAAGAAAGAAATAAGTCATAAGTACATGCTAAGAAGAAGGAAGAGTGCAACTCAAATTTTAGCGAAACATTCTGCAAATGGAAGAGGTTAGAGCTCAGAAGAGAGAATGGAAGATAGAAGTACATTTTTCATTTTACAAAGAAGAGGGAGAGTCATATTTAAAGAAGTTGAAGGTAAAAGCAAAAAGGATTTACAATTTGAAACGGGATAAGAGAGAAGATTCTGGGAAAATTTTGATAGGGATTCACCATGTAAAATGGACTTTTACAACTTTTCATCATGTTGTTTCAATTACTACATGTTTTAAAATAACTATGCAAATCAAATAAGTGACACAGAAAGTAGAAAAGTATTACATGATCAAGAGAAACAACTATCATGTTTTCAGTTCTCAATTGCTATATTAGATCAACATGAAAAGTGTTACTTTATGTATCCTGGATCAAAATATATAACTACTATTTTGAAAATACATGAGAGAAAAGATTCTAGGAAAATTTTTTTGAGGGCTTCGCCATGTCAAATCAACTTTTAAAATTTTCCAGCATGCCAAAAGTACTACTATCAAGGAAATAAAGCATCTATGTAAAAGAAACAATATTACAGTATTCTGACAAATCAACAGAATCATTTTCAGAATCAAAGTATGCAACTACAAGTTATAAGGGATCATTTCAGAAGGTGAACTGAAGAGAGAGAAACAAAAGGATGATAAAACTTTTGTAAACAAGGTGTTGGAAGTAAAGGACAGAGTTATCTTTGATATTGAAATGAGAACCAAATTCTATGGAATACAAGCATTCATAAACACAAACAAAGAAATTATTCAGAAGGCCAAAATGAGAAAATCGAGCTTCTCTCAAAAGCACCATAACAGATCTCCATCAATGTCAATGCTAAAAAAATGAAACAGATCTTTGCAAGGCTATGTTTCTAAGTGAAAGCAAGGCACTCTCGAAGCGGAGCTTTGAAATCAAAACGATGATGACATACAGTCAAGAAGGAATGCGTATCGCTAAATCTCTAGACAAATAATCATGGCTACAGTGAGTAGACAAAGATATTTATAGAGTAACTCAGATGAAAATATCACTCAGATCTATTCTCATTTCAAGAAAAGCAAGGAAATGATAAAACATGAATACCCAAATTAGAAAAGTCTAGATCTGGAATTTGAAGCAAAGAATGCACGAATAGAAAAACCCTTCAAAATGAAGCCTTATATTCATCATTCAGAACAGAAACCATTTGAAATATTGCAATACCCAACAAAGGAGGTTTGAAGATTTGGAGAAAGATGTCAAATATTTCACAAACTACGACATTGCTTCCTTTTCAAAAGTTTTACGAAAAACCCTTTTAAAAAATGATCAAGAAACTTACTGTTTCGAATTGTTTTCTTCAAATCCTTGAGTTGCAGAGGAGGTAAAGGAAGCTCAGAAAAGAGTTTCAACTCGGAATGACCAAGGTCGAGCCATGAAAACATAGGAAATACAAAGAAAGAACCAATTATCAATATTTCTTGGAGGCCAAGAGACAACACAAGGATCCAGAGAATAAAGAACAACTCACAGAGCTTGGAAATAATCAAGTATACAACCAGAAAAACCTCAAAAACTGAGCTCGAATAGATAGAAGTGGCAGCCATTTTGAAAAATCTCATAGAGACCGAAAAGGGAACAAGACTGAGCTCTGATACATGGAAACCATGGCGACAAATAAATCTCACAGAGTTCTGAGAGCACAGAAAGTCAGATTGTGAAAAGCATCGAGAATCAAATACAAAGCTTTGTGGCCAAAGACAAACAGAGAATCACAGGAGTCCTTACCTTACGGGAATGGTGCTACGAGCCATAACAAGAGAGGCGACCAAAGAATGACAAAAATTGAGCTCAAAGAAACGATGATGGCGGCCGCCTTCGTAATCTTGTATAGAAATCTCAAAAGGAGAAAGCCGAGTCTCAGAATGACCACAAGGAACTCAGAAAGGGCCGAGATTCATGAAGGAAAATGGTGGCCATTATGAAAAGAACATAACCATGCGGGAGGATGAAAAGAGACCCTTTTCATCAAAGAAAAGGCCGAACATTCGATGCAGAGCTCAAGACAGATAGTGAGATATCACACTGAGATTTCGAAGACCGTAAGCCAAACAAATCTGAGCTCGAAGTGATCAACCATGGTGGCCACAAAAGGGTTTCACCGAGAGCTAAAAAATCAAATGCAATGGTCACAAATGGCTTGAATCAACTTAACCACAAAGTTTGAAAGAGGAGTCAATAAACCCTAACCACATCCAGAAGAATCAATGGCTCAAATTCGCCAAGTACAACGATCAAATGGCCAAAGATCATGCTCAGAAATCAAAGAATAACCATGGTTAGCCTCCCACCGACCAACATTCAATGCATACAGAAACCCTAATCACGGGTAAGAGATTGACGACATCGAATACACAGGTACAGAGATCAACGGCCCGTTTTTCATCATCAATATCAAAGCTAACTCAACACAGGTCAAATTGCCACCGATAAATGTATGGAGGGTGAGTCATGGGGAAGGGGCCAGCCCACGTCACCAAACAAATAATCATTGCCATGAATTTCAAAGTCTAAACTATAATTGATTCAAAATAAACAAAAGCCAACCAAATCATTATGTAAATGATCAAATAAAAGTTATTTCCTTTAAATAATGCCAAGGCCGAAAACTATGGGACATAAAGTATATACTATAGCATGTGGCTGAATATTATAAAAACCAAGTATAATACAAAGGTGGTCCCCTCATCTCATATCAAGAACTAGGTTAATATGCTAAGTCCACAAAGGTGGCCAAACTCAAATAAAGAAAAATCCATGTATCAAAGGGTGGTCCCCACATGGAGCTAGCACAATACATAGGAGTATTTTTGCATGCTTCACAAGAGGTTAGAACAGAGAAGAAGACGAATTTGCATGCTCAAAGAAGGAGACTTGCCTAACAAGCAAGGTTTATTATTAGCAAATTATTCACCCTTTCTTTTCTTAAAAATAGAACAGTCAACTTCAGTTTGACTGCATTGTAAACAAGGCTATTAATGCCTATTTTTAACTGCATGCTCTAGTTTGTATTATTTTATCCCTTTATTTATTATTAAATAAAGGATAAAATTAGGATGCATGGGCGAGTACAAGCCTTAGGATATTTTTAGGAAGGGGGTGAAATTTATTTTGCTATATATTATGTGCCTTTGTAAATCACAGGATTCGACTAGAGGACTTTTGGATATATGAGTACTGAAGAAAATTTTTCCAGTTTTTCCCTCTGAGTGTGAAGTGTTTTCTGCCTTTCCAAGTTATTTTGTAGTCTTGTGTATGTTACATTAATATTGTGAATGAAAATTCCCTGATCAACCACTTTACCCTGCTGAAAATTCGGTATTTTACGCTAAATTTTGATGTGCATGTTAACTTATTAATCTTGTTGTGATCCTCCATCGATCTGATGAGTGTTTTACCCTTAGATATTACGTAGAAAAACTATTGGTTCGTGCATCAAGAATCCTTCATAGATCAATTGTGCATATACTCAGTCAAATTCCTCACACAAATTTGGTGTATCACCTTAGTTTTAATCATTTTTTTTTAGTCATCTTTTACTCTCAAACTCCAAGAAAGCGATTTTGGATACACCAATAAGGAACCAAGCCTTGATACCTGGAGACTCAACTCAAAATAGGTATACCCACAGGACACTGGGTGTTTCCATTATATCTATGAAAGAGAGAGATCATTTGTGCAAGCCTAGAAAACCTGCAACCATCTCTCTACAGGGTGCACTTTTGAGAGATAACTTGATTGCATGGAAGAGAAAATGATCAACCTTTTGCACATGTAAACCCCTTACATTTTATAGAGGAAGAAAATGAAGAGAGAGAGAGGGAAGAAAATATGAAAATGCTCTCCAATCTCCTACAAAATCCATCATTGTCCTTGTAGGAGTGATGGGAAAGTCTTGAAGCCCATACTCCATTGTACCTTGCTTGTTGGGGAAGAAAGGAAGCCCATACCTCATCATTTTGGGTAGGTGAGAAATCTGGAACCATTCCTTTAAAATGGTGGACTGTACTTCCATATTTTGAAATATTTAACTTTATTAAAATTAAGAAATCCAATCGTAGTTGTGTAGAGGACATTGAGAGATTTCCAAAAGTCCTATTTTGTGCAAATCCGAGCTCTTAGTCAAACGTTATGGCCATCTAAAGATGAGGGTGCCATACCGCAATAAATGCGGGTTGTTCATCTACTTTTCGGACTCCGACCCTACATCGCACCCTCCTAAGTATGAAATTTAGACATCGGGATTCAAAAATTCAAGTGTTTATGCTTTGGAGGTCGTAGTTATTGTTCATCTTGACTTGAGAAGTCGAAATGCCGAACCTCAAAGTCTAAAATTTGGACTTCGGAGTTCAGACTTCGAGATCATATTTTATGCGACACTGTTCACTTGGTTTGCTTAAAAAAATGTTTGAAATGTCGAAATCCAAGTCTGAAATTCAAACTTCGGGTTTCGAGATTTCGGGGGTTTGGGTTTTGGGATTTTAGTTCTTGTTCATCTGTGTCCGGTGACACATTTATTTGAAATCTTGAAAGCCTGAAGTCTGAATTTCAGACTTTGGGTTTCAAAATTTTCTCCTCTTTGCATGGAACTATTCATCACTTGACCTTGTGCCAACTCGAACTCCTAAATGTCGAAGTCTGAATTTTGAAATTCGGACTCTATGTCCAACGAACCTTTTGAGCTCGTCAATTTAAGATTTTGACTCGTTGATTCTGAAAAATTCTGCCACTTTAACTTGCTCTGCTCGAGCCTGAAATGTGAGCTCCCATGGCCAAATTGATCATTATGTTGGTACCCAAATTTGTTCTCCTTTTCAAGCCAAGTAGCAACACTAATTCAACATGGAGCTTAGAGGCAGCCAGATCATAAATATATGTCATTTTGTAGCCGGGGAGGAGATTTGATTGTCCCTTTGTTACTTGGGTTTGTGGAGAGATGGGTAGCACCTTAAAAGGATATGATCTTATCCTAACTATTTTAGGTTGTGCCTTTCAACCAAGGTAAGAGAACCTATTTTGTAACCTCTGTTATTTTGAAAGGAGATATAGGTACCTTTCTTTTACATAAATTTTGTAGAGAAGACCTCGGGAAAATATGATCAACACACCAGATTTGACTCTCACGAGTTGTCACTTCCAGATCATGGAGATATTTGCGAGCTAACTTGAGAGTTCGAAATCTTGAACCTCCAGAAGTCTAAAATTTGGACTTGAGTTTGGACTTCGAGATCATATTTTATGCGACATTGTTCACTTGGTTTGCTTAACAAAATCTTTCGAAATGTCGAAATTCGAAGTTTGAAATTGGACTTTGGGTTTGAGATTTCAGGGTTTGGGTTTTGGGATTTGGTTCTTGTTCATCTTCCCGATGACACATTTATTTGAAATCTTGAAAGCTGAAGTCTGAATTTTAGACTTTGGGTTTCATAATTTTCTCCTCTTTGCATGGCACTATTCATCACTCGACCTTCTTTGTTAACTCGAACTCCCAAATGTCGAAGTTTGAATTTTGAAATTCGAGACTCTATGTTAAATGAACCTTTTGAGCTCGTCGATTTAAGATTTTAACCCGCTGATCTCGAAAATTTTGCCACTTTAACTTGCTCGCTCGGCTGAAATGTGAGCTCACATGGCCAAATTGATCCTTCCGTTGGTACCCAAATTTGTTCTCCTTTTCAATCCAAGAAGCAACACTGATTCAACATGGAGCTTAGAGGCAGCCAGATCATAAATATATGTCATTTTGTAGCCAGGGAGGATATCTGATTGTCCCTTTGTTACTTGGGTTTGTGGAGAGATGGGTAGCACCTTAAAAGGATACGATCTTATCCTAACTATTTTAGGTTGTGCCTTTCAACCAAGGTAAGAGAACCTATTTTGTAACCTCTGTTATTTTGAAAGGAGATATAGGTACCTTTCTTTTACATAAATTTTGTAGAGAAGACCTGGGGAAAATATGATCAACACACCAGATCTGACTCTCACGAGTTGTCACTTCCTAGATCATGGAGATGTCTTCACGATAAGGCAAAGGTTACTAGAGACATTTGAGACCCTACTTGCTTCTGCATGTTTAGGTGATGAGGATTGTGCATTGGCATACACACATGACAAACGGGGTAGGATGGGTAAGATTAGTTGTTTCGAATGAAATTTTGGTGGGAGGTGAGGCGGGGTGAAACTAGATTCACTAGATCCTTGAGGAACCTTACAAAATGGAAAGTCGAGACCAACAAAATGCCACATAATAGCCAATTTTTCTTCAACTAGAATATTTTCTTCAATGGAGGACCAAATTTTCACTCTTTCACACAATCTTTGAGATTCTATCACAAAGGCTCAAGTTAGAAAACCCAACAAAGCATCAAGGTCTAAGCCAAATCATGCCTAAGGTACACCCAAAGGCTTACAGACAATCTCTGTCAGATGAGAGAAAAGTGATTTTAAATCATTTATTCCAATCCCAAATGAAAGCTCTTCTGAGAAATGGAATTGCAGATGCCACTAAACTATCATAAGGATTGAGGCCTATGTGATTGAATCAGATTTCAACACAAGATTGCAACAGAAACAAGAAAAACTATTTACATACATTCAAAAGTAAAATCAACACATTTTGCTCAAGACAACACATAAATAACTCGAATTTGATTAAATCTATCGGTAGGGAAAGTTTCTAGAACAGTCTCAGAGCTTGTCAATGGTTGTACACTTGCAACCACCTTGACATAATCAGATTTTAATACAAAAGAGATATACAAGCTTCTTGAATGGTTTCTCAAAAGGGATGGGCTCTATCAATCTTTTGATTAGAAAAATTAGTTTAGAACCCTCACACTCCAAGAACTCCAAACCATTTGCATGAAAAATTTGTGCCATTTATAGCATTTACAATAGATTCCCTTCTCCCCAAAAGACAAAAACGTTAAATGCACCAGTGCTCACCATGATTCTTTCGTGATTCTCATAATCAAATCTGTAAGAAGTCTCCAGGTGCTTGAGGGGTAGATTTCATCGAATGCCTCCGCATTCAACTCCTTGATTTGGTAGATCACTTCTTCCTTTAATTTTCCAACCACTTCCGCCCCTAATCTATCAAATCTGGCCCCTTGTGTGCTCGGGAGAGGAAACATGGAACATCTGTCGAGCACAAAATTCAGACCATTTTAATGGTGAAAGACACATCCTCGAGATCTTCCCACCAAACTTTAGATATCAACATTATCTTCCTTCTCTAATTGGCATGTAGAAAAGACCAAGAAATCATGGAGACTCGCACTTCCGAGACACATTTCGAGAGAAAAAGGGGGGAAAATCAGATTTAGCCTCACAACAGTCATTGATCTTTACTTTGAATTTGAGCCGTCCACGTGGCATATTCAAACTCTAGAATAGACCCGGGGGCTTCCTTTGAATTTTTACAACCTTTTGAAAAATGGAATTTTTACATTTTTCCCCACTCCTCCACCCTCAGAAAACAAGCCTGACACGTGCCCAAATATGATTGGAGCGGAACCGCTCAAATTCTACCATTTTACTCTCCTTTTGGAAAAGGAAATTTTTCCAAATTTTCCCCATAACTCCGCCCTTGGGAATGAGCCTGACACGTGTCCCAATATGATTCGAGTGGACTGCACTTCCTTTTTTACTTTTGACCCCTTTTTCCCAAAAGGAAATTTTTCTAAATTTCCCAGAGAGCTCGCACCTCCACTATTGATCGGGAAAAACATTGACCTTTTTCCTTCATTGGGCTTGCGGGCCATTTTGAAATTTTAATCCTTAAGGGGAAAAAAATCCAAGTTGCCTCGATGGCCCACCTCTTTGAATTTTCAAACTACCACGTGTCACCATGGTGCACCTTGAGGTGGTCCCAAAAATTTGATACCTTGAACGAGCATGGGCTCACCACGTGTCCTATTCGACAAGATTTTCTTGAATGCTTGAAGCTCAATGGAAGGTGCCACATGTCATGCTCTAAGGTAGTCTCCTTTTGGCCATTGAAAAGTCTAAGTAAAATTCAAAGTGAGCAGGAGGCCTCCATGTGTCAACTTGGCGCTTCTTTAGAATGAAACTTAAGGGTTGGTCCCGAACATGCATGGTTCCTCCACGTGTCTCCATGGCACAACTTCAAGATGGTGTCCAAAGCAAAGACCCTAAATGAGCACAAGCTCGCCACGTGTCCTGTTCCACCAAACTACTCCAACTACATAAAAATTTGTCTCAAAAGTGCCTCCTCCAGTGGACACATTTTGAGAAGCCTCCATGTGTCCTCTAAGTCCTAATTTGAGCCTACTCCAAGGCAAAACCCAAAAGCAGATCTTCAAATGAGCATTGTGACTCCACGTGGACACATTTTGAGTTGAGGATTTTTATGAATTTTCTAAGTATCCAACAAGGAAGCCGTGTCGAAACCAAAGCGATGCCACGTCCTTCTTTAAGTATCGATCTTAGGATGCAAATTGGAGAGAAAGAGAAAACATGAGTTTCTAATTGTAAAAAATAGAAAAATGATTATTGCCAAAATATCCATTAAAAATGGCCATGAAGACATAGATCAAGTATGGAAAAATATCCATTGGGAAACATAGTCATCTTGCAGAGCATAGAAATAGAGCCACCTTCAAAAATCAGGGAGACTCACCCCAGTTCCACGAGAAAAAAGGAGAACCCAAATCCATTGGAAATGTTCGATTAAAATAGCTCACTTTGAGGACCGAGAAACGAGCAAAAAAAACACAAAAAACAAGGAACAAACAACAAACTATACACTGTAAATAAGATTTTCCTTGATTTAGGGGAATCAATCCAAGAAATGCTTCAAATGCCTGCCATTAATAGGAAATTCAAGCAGTTCACCATCTAAGTCCTTGAGGAAGAAGGTGTGTTCACCAATCCTGATATCAATAGAGTAAGGGCCCATCCATAATGAGTCAAACTTGCCATGCTTGCCCTTATCCTCATGTCGATATCCCATATCAGCACAACATCTCAATATTGAAAGCTGCTGGGAGTGACCTTCTTGTTAAACAACTTCTTAGTTTCTCTACGAACTTTATATGCCTCAGTGGGATGCCCTCCTCTCTTCATCAAGCTCAACAATCTGATTAATATGGGCATCATAAGGGCCTACCTCCTGATCTTCTAGATGTTGATAAATGATAAGAAGATAAGTTGCATATGAAGAGGTAGTAGGGCTTGAGTCCTATATAGCAACTCAAATGAACTCTTTCCAGTGACCCTCTTGACAATGATCCTATCTACCCACAACAAACTTCAATTATTCACCCCACTTTCTCTTGTTCTGCTCCAATGTTCTTCTGATGATCTTCAACAAATTTTTATTATTGGACTCAACTTGTCCATTTCCTTGGGGATTGTAATTGGAGGCATATGTCAAGTTGATTCCATACTCCCTGCACATTGCCACTAAAGGTTTAGCTCTAAAGCTCATGGCATTATCAGCTACAATCTTGACTAGTACCCCAAACCTGTAGATGATGTTGTTCAACACAAAGTCCATGACAACTTGGTGTGTTTCCTTCTTGGTGGGGATTGCCTCCACCCATTTAGTAAAATAATCGATTCTTCAAAGAATCCATTTGTGGCAGCACTTGAAGGGTTTGAAATTTCACCAATGAAATCCATTCCCCATTGCTTGAATGGGCTTCAATTGACATAGGCTGTGAAAGGGAGGAGCACAAAAGCTTTGAGTCTTCAGGAAGAGAAGCCTTGGCAGCTTTCACATCTTCTAACCAACAAGGTTATATCCTTGAAAAGAGTTGGTACGAAATAACCAGCCCTTAGGATCTTATGTGTTGTGACTCTTGCAGCAAAGTTCCCCCACAAACTCCTCCATGGAGATCACAATTATCTTGGGGGCTTCTTCTTCAGTAATGCACCTTAAGAGGACTCCCTCTGGGTTCTTCCAAGCTAACCCATAATCAGTGATGACATATTTTTGGGAAGCCAACTTAAGGGCTCTTTTTGGTTCTTACTTAAATGCTCATGGCAGGTAGTTTAAATGTCGAGATAAAATTATCACATCCTTGTACCACTCAGAATTCATCAACTTTTCAAAAACACTGCCCTTTCTTCTTCTACCTCATTTACCTCAATAGTTTGCAAGTTTCTCTCATGCCATAAGCTTAGCCAAGCCCAAACCTCTCACCAACTTCATGGTTTGGATGTCCATATCATATTCTTGCAATTTGTTCACCCATCTACATCTTTTTCTTGAGACTTCCATCTCTGACAAGATGTCTTTTACCATGGTATGGGGAACATAAGCAACAACCTTTGAACTTAGAATATAAGGCCTGAAAACCTTTGTTTCTTTTACCAAGGAAAATGCCTACTTTTCCATGATAGTGTACTTCATCTCAGACCCCTGCAAGGCCTTACTGAAAAAGGAAATGGGCCTTTCAGCCCCTTCATCATCCTTCTCAAGCAAGACAAGAAGCAATAGTGTTCTCTGAAGAAAAAGAGAACAGTTGAAAGGGCTTCTTATAATCTGGAGCTGCAACACAGGTGCATGCTTGAGTGCCTCTTTAATCCCATTGAAAGCTTGGATGAAACCTCCTCCCATTTGATGACCTGAGTCTTTCTTAACATGGAAGTAATTGGAATGGTCAGCTCAGCAAAGTTTGATATGAATCTTCTAATGAAATTTATTTTCCCAAAAAAGGATTGAATTCCTTTCTTAGTCTTTGGGATTGGGACCTTCTTTGATGGCTTCTACTCTTTTCTGGATCAATCATCACTCCTTGTGACACTATGTGACCAAGAAAATTTTCCTTCTACACTCCAAAATGGCATTTCTTTGGATTGAGTGAGATGCCATATTCTCTACATCTTATCAAAGCATCTTCTCCAAGTGCAGCGTAGGTGATCACTTCTCTTTCTAGAAAATACAGTTACATCATCTTGATAGACTGCATGATAAATTCATTGATGTAACCAACAAAAGCAACATCCATTGCTCTTTGAAAGGTGGCTCAGCATTCATCAAGCCAAAGGGCATCTGACATAAACATAGGTCCCCCAAGGAGTAGTGAAGGTTGTCTTGATCCTTTCTGATTCCTTCACCACAACTTGGTTATAACCAGAGAAGCCATCCAAGGTGGAAAGCAACTCAGAACCAGTCACTAACTACAGCATGTGCTCCATGTTTGGTAAAGGATAGTTTTCCTTCATTGAAGCTTTGTTCAGATTCCTGAAGTCCACACACAACCTGATGTCACCATTTTTCTTTCTGATTGATAGTACTAGGTTTGCCACCCAAGAGGAATATCTTGTGGGCTGGATAATCCCTCCATCTCTTAGTTTCTTCAGTTCCTCTTGCATTTTAAGAGATAGAAGTGGATTGATTGGCCTCTTCTTCCTGAATGGTCTTGCATTAGATTCTAAGGGGATCTCATGCTGAAAAAGGTCCTCTCTATATGCCTTTAGTTCGGAGTAGGTCCAAGCCATGCAATCTTGGTATTTTTTCAACAATTGGATGTATGATTGTTTCTCCTCCTTACTTTGAGATTATTTCCTAACCAAATTTTCCTTGGCTTCTCCTGTACCAAGATCATGCTCCTCAATATCCCTTGAGGCTGTCATACATCTATTAACAATGTGATCAACATTATCAAAATTGGATTCAAGAGCCACTAGCCCTCTAGGAATAGTGTTGGTCTTCAATTGGATGATACCCTTGCCAAACAAGGTCTCCTTTCCTTCTGTTGTACATACCATTGGCTCCCAATCAATACTTTGATCAGAAAATTCTCCCTTGTTTTGTAGGAATCTTCTGATTTGAGCATCATCATCAAAAACCTGCCAATGCTTGATATTGTCAGGAACAGAAGGTCTTGTCAAAACCTCAACCTCATATTCACAATATGGGGACATTGTGCAATTGTCAAACCGAGACCCCAACATTGCAAGCTTTATCGCCAAGTCATTAAATTTCCTATCATGATGCACAATGTTGAAGGAGTCAAACATCTCAATAAGATCCCAAACTACATGTTTATATTATTTCATTCATTGATTCCTTGTAGCATACAGTCTTCTGACTTGTTTGACAATTAACTCTGAATCTCCTTTGACAATAATGTCCTTGACACCATATTTCCAAGAAATTCTTAAACCTAGCAACAATGCCTCATACTCAACAATGTTGTTAGTGCATTCAAAGTTCAGCTTGAAGGAGAAAACAAATCTTTCCTGGCTTGGAGAAAGCAAAACAACACCAACACCATTCCCAAACCTAGAGCAAGCTCCATCAAACAATAGGGTCCAAGGAGAACCCACTTGTTCAAGGCATTTGCATTCTTCAATCTTGTGCTCCCTTCCATCAGCAAATCCCACAAAGTTATCTGCATCCACATTTGTGTACAATACCTCATAGGAAGCATTGTTGGGATCCTCAATAAGATGCAACATTTTCTTTTCTCCATACAACCTGACAAGGCTGCCCTCAATTGGAATGGTAGCATAGGACATATCCATTTGGACACTCCCACCAACACTTGTAGCCCATTTTCTTGATAGTAGCATGCCCCACTTGGCTGGGCAATCAACTATGACAACATCAAGTTTTAAATTTTTACCTAGGTATGCTATAAGCTGCACCACCAAACCCTTCACACATCCTACCACTGGAACTTCTCTGGAGTCCATGGTAGTGCACTTCCCATATGTTTGTTACCTTAATATTCAGCTCATTCATGACTTCCTAGAGGCATGACATTGCATGATGCCCCTGAGTCAAACATACAATTATGGAGCATCTATCTTTGATAACCAGAGTGGTGAAGAATGGATCCACATTCATCTGAGAGTCCACCAAGGATGTTCCCAAATAGACCTCAGGTGGTTCATCTAGCTCTTCTAATGTTGGTGGTGCTTCTGGTTCTTCAATAATTGGAGGAGTCTCCACAATATTTATATTTCTGTGTAGGGAAGTCTTCTCTTCTTTCAACCCCAAGTATTCAAATGCTCTCCTTTTGTGCTCAGGAATCCTAAGCAACTCAACAATTGGGACAAGAGACTTTGATTTGACTCAACACTTGGGAAATATCATATGGGACATTCCTTGGCAAGGTAGTATTGGAAGGAAAGCCAACACACTCATTAGATGGCACATGATTCTTGACAATTTGGGCATGGGGAGGAGTATGATTCTTGTTTGGAACTGCTAGGGATTTTGACAGATGTATCTTTCTTAGGGGCCTCTTTAGGAATGTTTGAAAGTAAGGGAGCTTTAGGCTTGACTTGAGGTCCTGCTCCTTTGATAACCTTACTTCTTGTGTTATATTCCTTCTCTTGGGCCACAACAACATTCATCAACAATTGTCTATCTTCCTCAGATGGGATTCCTCCATCATACTTTTTTATCATCAAAGCCCTTAAATATTCAAAGTCATTATTGGGAAATTCAAAAGCTTGTACATTATCTACTTCTAAAGTATGATAGGGAGGAAGAATAGGTACCCTATGAATGTAGTCCCAAAAGGTGGCAATAGTTCTAGCACTTATCACCTCAGTTGAGGTTGCCCCTTGTTGTGAGCTGGTGGAACAACCCATCATGTAGACATCATTATCATTATCATCAGTTCTTCTTCTTCTTTGTTGATCTTCTTCACAAGGAGCATGAGGCATGAAACATTTGTCACACCAATCAATGACATCTGTCTCCTCCACCATAACAACTCTAGCAGCCAAAGGATCAGGCACCATTCTATTTTCTCTACCTTGGGGTTGTCTATTTCCAAATCCAACAGGTCCCTTACCTCTGTCATCAGCTCTTTGGTGATTTGTGAACCTGTCTTGGCCTTGTTGCTTGTGTTGACCTTGTGAGCTCTGCCCAATTCCTTTCTCAGCTTAGGCTAGCTTGTAGGAAATCTCTTTGATAACCCCTGCCAAAGTTTTCACAACTTCTTCTAAATTAGTAGCCTTGCTTGTCTGAGGTTTTTCCGGGTTAACCAACTTTACACCTTCCCTCTTTGGAGGCTTCCCAATTGCCTTGATATTGTTCTCTATTTGCAAAGCCATGGTGAAGGCCTACCTTAAATTTGTGGGGTTTTGTCTCTTAAATAATATATGAGCCTTTTTATCAAATGCATCAATATATTTGATCAAACATGACTCATCACAAGGCCTTATTCTAACAGGAAATCTTCTCAAGGTCTTATTAAACCTTGTGTTGAAATCATGTATTGACTCATTAGGATTCTTTTTGATGTTTTCAAATTCTGTCAAAAGAAACCTAGGGTCAGTTCTATCACCATACTGTAATCTAAATGCATTGCTCATCTCAATCAAGAATTAATAGAGTTATCTGGAAATGCTTTATACCAAGTCCCTAGCATCCTCTTCAAGGTATGGATAAATAGCTTGATATATACATCTTCATGTTCAATCTCAAAGTCTTCCATCATATTGATAAAAATATTTAGATGTTGATCTCTAGTAATAGCATTATTTCCTGGAACTTTGGCATTTATGTTCCTTACATCTTGAGGCACTGCATTTGGATATCTAGCCATTCCCACAAAATTTATAGGTCCAAAAGTGTTTACAACAAAAGGGGGTTTGGGTGGAGGTTGGGCCATGTTTCTTTGAGGAGGTGACCTTGGAGGGGTGAAAAATTGATGAGGGGATGAAGGTCCTTGGAACACAGGAGTATAATTTTCAAAATGGAAGTCTCCCAAAGGCCTTGTCTCTTGGAAATATCTATCAACCTCAGAGAAGATAGGTGCAGAGTGTGAAGCAAACCTTTCAAAATCAAATGAAGGCCCCTCTCAGCTAGAGAGTTCAATTCCACAAAGAGGCTACTGATTCAGAATCACTTGAATGGTAGTCTTCAATGATAGGTTGATCACTTTCATCAATGGAGATCCCTCTCCTTGTCTGTTGATCCCCACAGCTCTCCAAGATTTTCTTCCTTCGATTTTCTCTTCCTAGCTCTGGAAACAATGTCCTAGTAGGATCCCTAGCAAAGAAAGACCTTCTTCCTTCAGCTTGGCAAATATTAGTAACAAATCTGACTATGATAGAGTTTTAAGACACTGGTACTTATTAAGAATCAGATCAACAGGGAGTTGCCACTAAGGATTTCCACCTTAGTTGTGCAAATGCACTAAATATGATCTGTCAAATGTCTATCAATGCTAGGAACTAGAAATGAAAAGATTCTGACCTTTCTTTACCAGATGCATCAAATGAAAGCTAGTGCATTAGGTGTGAACATTGAAAGAATTGCACATGGCACTTGGAGCATACAAGAAATGTTTTACCAGGGTTTGAAAATGAACTGCAATCACAATATCCCGGAAATGGCATGCCACAAGTGTTGGTACCCAAATTTGTTCTCCTTTTCAAGCCAAAAGTAGCAACAACTGATTCAACATGGAGCTTAGAGGTAGCTAGATCATAAATATATGTCATTTTGTAGCCGGGGAGGAGATCTGACTATCCCTTTGTTACTTGGGTTTGTGGAGAGATGGGTAGCACCTTAAAAGGATATGATCTTATCCTAACTATTTTAGGTTGTGCCTTTCAACCAAGGTAAGAGAACCTATTTTGTAACCTCTGTTATTTTGAAAGGAGATATAGGTACCTTTTTTTTGCATAAATTTTGTAGAGAAGACCTTGGGAAAATATGATCAACACACCAGATCTGACTCTCACGAGTTGTCACTTCCTAGATCATGGAGATATCTTCACAACAAGGCAAAGGTTACTAGAGACATTTGAGACCCTACTTATGCCTGCATGTTTAGGTGATGAGGATTGTGCATTGGCATACACACATGAAAAATAGGGGTAGGATGGGTAAGATTAGTTGTTTTTGAATGAAATTTTGGTGGGAGGTGGGGCAGGGTGAAACTAGATTCACCAGATCCTTGAGGAACCTTACAAAATGGAAAGTCAAACCAACAGAATGCCACAAAATAGCTAAAATGTTTCTTCAACTAGAATATGTGCTTCAATGGAGGCCCAATTAGCACTCTTTCACACAATATCTGAGATTCTATCATGAAGGATCGAGTTAGAAAACCCAAAAAAGCATCAAGTCTAAGCAAATCATGCCTAAGGTACATTTAAGAAAGGCTTACAAAAATCTCTGTCAACAATAGATGAGAGAAAAGTGATTTTAAATCATTTATTCCAATCCCAAATGAAAGCTCTTGAGAAATGGAATTACGTAGATGCCACTAAACTATCATAAGGATTGAGGCCTATGTGATTGAATATATTTCAACACAAGATTGCAATCAGAAACAAGAAAAACTATTTGCATACATTCAAAAGTAAAATCAACACATTTTGCTCAAGACAACACAGAAATAACTCAAATTTGATTAAATCTATCAGCAGGGGAAAGTTTCTAGAATAGTCTCAGAGCTTTTCAATGGTTGTACACTTGCAACCACCTTGACATGATCAGATTTTAATAAAAAAGAGATATACAAGCTTCTTGAATGGTTTCTCAAAAGGGATGGGCTCTATCAAGCTTTTGATTAGAAAAATTAGTCAGACCCCTCACACTCCAACAACTCCCAACCATTTACATGAAAAATTTGTGCCATTTATAGCATTTACAATAGAGTCCCCTCTCCCAAAAAGAAAAAAATGTTAAATGCACCAGTGCTCACCATGATTCTTTCGTGATTCTCAGAATCAAATCTGTAAGAAGTCTCTAGGTGCTGAGGGGGTAGATTTCATCGAATGCCTCCCGCATTCAACTCCTTGCTCTGGTAGATCACTCTTCCTTCAATTTTCCAACCACTTCTGCCCCTAATCTGTCAAATTTGGCCCCTTGCATGCTCGGGAGAGGAAAAATGGAACATCCGATCGGGCACAAAAGTCAGACCATTTTAATGGCAAAAGACATCCTCCAGATCTTCCCACCAAACTTCAGATATCAACATTAACTTCCTTCTCTGCTTGGCATGTAGAAAAGACCAAGAAATCATGGAGACTCACACTTCAAATGTGTTTTCAGAGAAAATGGGGGAAAATCAGATTTAGACTCAAGTCCGTTGATCTTTACTTTGAATTTGAGCCATCCACGTGGCAGATTCAAACTCTAGAATAGACCGAGGGCTTCCTCTGACTTTTTACAACCTTTTGAAAAAATGGAAAAAATTTTCCATTTTACCTTGCACCTCGCCCTCGGAAAATGAGCCTGACACATGCCCAAATATGATTGGAGTGGAACCGCACTCAAATTCTACCATTTTACTCTCTTTTTGGAAAAGGGAAAATTTTCCAAATTTTCCCTGCTCCACCCTTGGGAATGAGCAGGCGACACGTGTCCCAAATATGATTGGAGTGGACCCATGCTTCCTTTTTACTTTTGACCCCTTTTTCCCAAAAGGAATTTTTTCCAAATTTCCCCGAGAGCCCGCACCTCCGCCATTGACTGGGGAAAAACATTGACCTTTTTCCTTCATCGGGCTTGTGGGCCATTTTGAAATTTTAATCCTTAAGGGAAAAAAATCCAAGTTACCTCGATGGACCTCCCCACCTCTTTGACTTTTCAAACTACCACGTGTCACCATGGCGCACCTTGAGGTGGTCCCAAAAATTTGATACCTTGAACATGAGTGTGGGCTCGCCACGTGTCCTGTTCGACAAGGTTTTCTGAATGCTTGAAGCTTAATGGAAGGTGCCACATGTCATGCTCGAGGTAGTCTCCTTTTGGCCATTGAAAATTCTAAGTAAAATGCAAAGTGAGTGGAGGCCTCCACGTGTCAGCCTAGCACTTCTTTAGAATGAAACTCAAGGGCGGTCCCCGAACATGCGTGGTTCCTCCACATGTCTCCATGGTGCAACTTCAAGATGGTGTCCAAAGTGGAGACCCTAAATGAGTGCAAGCTCACCATGTGTCCCATTCCACCAAACTGCTCTCCAACTACATAAAAATTTGTCTAAGTCGGGCCAAGCGGAAGCCTCCACGTGTCCTCTTGGTGCTACTCAAGGCAAAACCCAAAAGTAGATCTTCAAATGAGCATTGTGCCTCCACGTGGACACATTTTGAGTTGAGGATTTTATGAATTTTTCTAAGTATCCACTGAGCCACATCTAACCAAAAGATGCCACATCCCCTGCCGATGCTAGGATGTAAATTTGACTGGGAGAAACACCCGTCAAACCGTAAAAAATAGAAAAATGATTATTTGAGCCAGGGAATGAAATTTTCTTCGAGGACAGAAAGTTTAGGAATGTTACAAGGCTCAAATACGTTCCTTAGGGACACATCAATTCATTCTTCTTCAAGTACTTAGGGTAGAAAAGACAGGGAAGACAAATCCATTGTGGAGAACATAAAACATGGGGAAGCGAGTTTCTAATTGAACAGAGCACGAGAGACTTAAAATATAGACCCCTAAGAGATTTAAAACCCAAGAACCAATTAAAAATGGCCACAAGGATCAACCAGGCACAACACGGGGAAGGAGAAAATGACAGAGGCCATAAATCAGTAAGTTTTTCAAAGGCACAAATGGGGCGAGACTATTTTGAGGAATAAGATTTGGGTAGCAATGACTGAAGCATCATTTACGAAAAGATAAAACAAAATGTACATGAGTGATGGTGACATATGTATAAAATTAAAACCTTACTTGAAAATGATTATAAGACATTTAAACACAATAGTGAGGAAAAGATAAATAAGTAATTGTTATTGAAACATACAAATTATGTATGTGAAGATATTTCTTGATACACTTAACATGGCTTAGAGAATCTTTTCATAAATAAGTTTTTAAGATATTTAAGAAAGGAGAAATGGATGTTGATATATCTGTGTGCATAAGGAAAATGAATTATTTAAATATGAGTGTTTATTCGCTAGGGGTGACACAATATTTCAAAAATTATATGTAACAAGTATTAGAAATAAGAAAAGAGATATAAAGTCACCAAATAGAATATAGAAGATATTAGATCTATATAATGTTTATAGACCATAAATTTTGTGTATATAATATGATAATGGCACCACATTTTGGAGAATTTGTTTAAAACATATATAAATAATAGTAAATTTGTATACTGAAAAGAGACATTTATAGAAGATATAGAAAAATTGTTAACCAAATACAAAATACAAGATAGATATGTGCATTGTTTATAGACTAGCTTGATTGCACGCGAGAAATGCAATGTGAGCGCCGAAAAGGAGCAGGTAAAGGAGTGAAGAGTGAGGAGGTGGGAATGGATGAATATGAATTCAATAAATTTGTTAGCGAGAATTTGATAGAGAAACGTGAAGTTGAGGGGCGAGATGGATGGAACCATAAAATGATAAAGGGAATCTTGCATATAGGAAATCTTGTAAATGTCTTTTTAACCTTCTCATCAATTCGAAAAGTCCAAATGTGGCTTGTTTTTAAAATAGAAGAAATAATTAAATTTCTTAACGAATTAGAAAAGAAAAGGCATGAGCTATTGCGGTGAGTCCACGATGGAAAATCCAATGTCAATGTTTTATTGTTTTAGTGGGAGGGATAAAGTATGAACACTCAACATCGACCTTGGTGTTATTTGAAGTGTAAATAAAGTGTAGGATAAGGCCTACGTAGAAGATATGCGTAAGCGCAATCCCAAGAACCTCTACGTCATCATCTTTGACTATTTTAGCATAGTGGTTAGCACAAAAAATGTAGGAATATTAACAACAATTATCTATTGTAAAAATCCCTTGTAAAATAGATTAATGTTATCTCATAAGACAAATGGAGGACATGGGGTTGTGAACATTCCAACCACAAAAGCATAACCCATAGCACAATTGTAGTGCCCACTTCCCTTCGACACCTTTTTGTTATTGATTATGATATTGTCGACTATACTTATGAACATTATTGTATCTGTTGATTTGGCATAATGTTAGATGTTAGAGATCATGGTGTGGTTGATTTTGATTCATATATGATGCATATGGATTATTAGAGACATTTTATATTGATGTTGATACAATGCTTGGAATGGTTATATATATATATATATATATATATATATATATATATATATATATATATGTTTTCCTTACATGTGATATTTTGTCATATCGAGTAAACCTAGAAAATGGAACTAATCTTGTGATCATATGATTATGGATGGAATTGTAAAGGAGATTGTTACTTGTTTGGATGATGTTTTGATTCATATATATATATATATATATATATATATATATGATTTGGAGTTATATTTTATATTTATTTTGGATGTTTTGATGTGGCCACGAGGTCGAAGGAGGTATTTGTGTTTTGAGTAAACATGTCACAACAAACATCAGGGGATTGGAGACCAACCACATTGGAATTTTGGATGAATTCAACAAGGGTCACCATGACAACGTGTATTTGTTTGTGTGGTTGTTGTTAGGGGTTCCCATGGGGGATCACCTTTAAATGTGACCAAGGGGTTATGTGTATTATTTTATTTAGTTTCCTTTGTTTAAGTTTTGTATGTGAGTTTTAGTGATGTATTTTCCCCTTTATTATTTATTTTATTTTATTTGTGTCTAGATTAGTGAGTAATCATGTTGTTAAATTAATTAAATGGGTCAAAAGAATGCATTTATTAGAGCTGATGGCTCTTGGATTATGTGTTGTAAGTAATGTGTAAGTAGCTTTGAGTGTGAAACACTCCACCTTCCTTTTGAAATTTGGATATGTCCTTAGGGGCTGATTTTGGAGGCTTGTGGGACAAGTTAAACTTGTCCCACACCTCTTAAATTGTTACACCAACCCTACCTATGGGTTGGGGAGTCAAAATTAGGCCTTATTATGTATTTTGGGAAGGCAAGTTGTAAGTTTTTATTGCACCTTCTTACATAAAATTAATTTTGGTCCTTGGGGTGTGGACTTGGTTTGTGTGTGTAAGTAAAATGTCATTTATTCACCCACCTTTTTAATTGTGCTTTGGAGTTTGAAGTTGACTTGTGAGGTGGAGTTGAGGATGTGTGATGTGGCATCCTACATGGACCCACCTCATCCTCCTCTCTCCCTCTTCTATTTATTCGAATTCCTTGGCTTGTTTTGGGGTTACTTCATTTTGGTGATTTCATTTTGGTTACTTCTTTTTTTTTGCTTTGGATATCTTGTAATTCGAAGAGAGTTAGAGATTTTTGTTGAACGCTTGTGGAATCTTTGGAGCTTTGGGGTGTTTGGATTGGAAAAATCTTCTTACGTTGAAGTTTTGGAGAAAAATCTACCATGGAGAGGTAGGAGCTTGGCTCTTTAAAATGTTCTTATTTTATTTATGCATATGTGAATGCTTTGAATATTTTGGTATGTTGTTCGTTGGTTGGGTCGATTACCTAGGTATGGTGTAGGAGAAGACTATGGGGATCTCTTGTGGGGAGGCATAAGATAATGAGAGGTATAAGGGGGTACTTGGGGAGCGAGAAGGGCATGTAGGGGTTTTGAAATTATATATATATATATATATATATATATATATATATATATATATATATATATATATATTGGTGGGTTTATCTTAAGGTGGACACCCATTTCCCCATTGGGAGGTATAAATAACTTCCCCCATAGGTCTTTCTCCTTTGGCTTGTGCATGATGAAGCCTGAGTATTGTTTGTTGTTCTTCATGTGGTTGTGCAAACTACAGTATGTATTTGGATAGTGTTCTATATGTGAAAATTTTTTATGTTGTGGAATCTGTTTGTTGCCATGAGTTGAAATACATTTCTTATTGCTTTGTGGTTGGGGCTCGGGGGCCAATGAGGAGGATGACTTCTCCTCTTCATTGGAATTCTTGGTTGGGTGGAGAGCGTTGCCTCTCCTCCTTTTTGTTGTGATCAAAAGATATATGGTGAATCTTTCTGTTTGCTGTTGCGGAGCTAAGGATGAAGACAAATATCACGATCCCCTTAGGGTTTTCTTGTTTTAAAAATTTCCCACTTTAAGTGGATGGAATTGTAATATTATTTGTGGTGGAAAGTTGCTCTATTTTGGAAATGGAATCTAAATTCAAATGTGAAAGATGTATATTATGTAAGTTATATTTGATGAATGAAAAAGGAAGTTGTAAAAGAATTATTGGAGTTCAATTTTTTTTTTTAATTACCACAAATGGTATGGTTTTCATTTGAAATCTATGTTTGAAATATATTGTGAAATCTTTGTTTGAAAATTGAAAAAGAAATACATATGAAGAAATATTACATTTCTGTTTCATTCGAAATGCATGATTTGAAAGTAGAACTACATTTTGGGTCTTCACGCATTGATTGAAGTAAAGTTAACTTTTGCAAATTAGATTTGAGTGAATTTAAATATTTAGAGGATGATAACAAAAATTAGATCCATTCGAGTTTAAGCATGATTTCTATTTTTGATTCTTGTGAAACTACAAATATTTATCAACAAAATTACTGAGTAACTCTCTGACTTGAAAGACAAAATGAAACTTTAAAATGAACTAAGGATGAACAAATCACATCATGAAACAATTGCATTACCTATAGTAATTTATTAGAAATCCGATAAT
Source organism: Taxus wallichiana var. yunnanensis (assembly GCA_018340775.1). Classification (NCBI taxonomy): domain Eukaryota; kingdom Viridiplantae; phylum Streptophyta; class Pinopsida; order Cupressales; family Taxaceae; genus Taxus; species Taxus wallichiana. The sequence goes on along the minus strand of CM031240.1, from coordinate 910,227,381 downwards.
AGGGCAAGAGGCATAATAATGCCATTTCACCAAAATAAATAAATTAGTATTGTAATCTCAATCGTTAATCAATTAATCCTTGCAATACTTTTGAAATATTTCAAGTGTGTTTCTCCATGCCTATTTGGTGTGTTGAAGAAGAAAGAATAGTGGATTAGACCAATTCTAGCAGTTGAAAAGTTTATTTCACATTTTTATGGTAAGAAAGACGTTTTCTTAAAATTCATTGACTTAAGTTCTTCAAAATTAATATTTTATGCTTCTTGTGTAAAGAGGAGGTCGAGAGCTTTCCAAAAGTCCTCATTTGCCCAAAACCGAGTTCCCAATCAAACGTTATGGCCTTATGAAGTTTTTACTTCATTTCGGGTTTTAAAAAAACTAATTGTCAAAAAGGAAAATTTTGCTAAGCGAACCGTGGGGCCAAAAGATACTTTTTGCTCTTTTGAAAAAGGTAAAAGACACGCAATTCCTCACCGCTCATGCTGATCACGAACTTTTCTCTTTGGTGAAAAAAATGTTTTAAGTTTGAAAAAATTACTTAGGGCACTTTTTGCAAAAAAGCAAAAAGTCACAAATTCCTCCATGGCCCATAGCCAAATTTCCATTTTAATTATTTTTAGGAAAATACTTCCATGGGTTCATGGGCCCGCACCTTGAAACTTTACCTTTTTAAAAAAGGAAAAAAATCTTAAGTCTCCCCGCCGGTCCACTTCCCCGCTTGTCACTATGGGTCTAACACGTGGCTTCTTTAGGTGTCGGTGGAGGCGAAACTGCTTTTAGATCTTACGCTTTTAGGAAAAGATTGGCAAAAATTCTAAGTTTCCCCACTGACACGGCTTCCTGCAAGTAAGCTGTTGGATTAACACGTGGCTTTGCTAGGCGTCGGTGGAGGTGCGGGTTGTTTTTAACCTTCAAACTTTTTAACACAAAAGCCAACATTTCTAAGTTCTCCCGATGGTCCGCTCCCTCACTTGAAATTTTGGGCAAGACACATGGCATCCCTAGGCGTCGGCGGAGGGCGAGGGTTTTGAACCTTTTTCCCTTTCAAACAAAAGAGTTAAAATCCAAATTACCTCCGATGACCCGCCTTCCGTGTGGGCTTAAAAACGTGCCATGTGTCCCTTGCGGCTTGGGAAAAATTTCTTCCCTAGGCCCCAGGCCCGCCTTTGGGAAAATTTTCACTTGGGCCCCCACAGGCCCGCTTTGGAAAAATTTTTCTTCCCAGGCCCGCCGGTCTGAAACTTAAGAAATATGAGGAGTTAGGAGGAATTATTTATATCATTGAAGAGGAAGAAATTTCCTACCTCATGGAAATGTTTTCAAAAACCCTAAGCATGTTAAATATGTGATAAATCTAGTTGAAGTACAAAGATGAGCACGAGAGTGGGTAAATGGGAAATTACCCCTTATTAAGTTAAATGTTTAACTCTAAAGCATGGGTTCACATTTTTAGGGGTCACGTTGGGGATAAGGGAACTTGTTTCTATCCCATGCAAATAAGAACCTTGTTTTTTGTTTAGACCTTATGGAATTAAATACCTTGGGTATTTAATTTGTTTTGGCCTTTGACCCTCTAATCTTAATTAAGGAATATTTATCTTAGTGTTAATTTAAGTATTTTATTAAATTAACACCAAAGGAGGAAATTTAACTATGCTTAGACTAATTAAACTCTTTAAAATGTGATGTGAATTTAATAATTATTATAGTGGGGATTTTTTTATTACTTAAAGTTATTGTCCTTAGTTTGTGTATTGTAGTTTGAAGCATGTTTGTGGTTACACTTTTAACAAAAAGAAAAATAAAATTATTTCGTAATTTTTCTCACTAAACCTAGGTTGTTCTTGGGTCTTGAGTAGAAGTTTTTAGCGAGCGTTACAACAATGCACACGTCTAAGAGAGGAGGGAAGACAATGAAATGTCGTATGTGGAACCTCTAAAATTGAACTCTTCACAAGCCGCGAGGAACCATTATTGTAGTGTCCACTTCCCTTTGACACCTTTTGATACTAATCATGATCTGCTAATTATAATATATACATGATTATGGACCTTATTATAGTATGATGATAGATGTAGATCATGATTTATTGTTGACTCGATTCGGTTGTGATGCATGATAATTATTTGAGGCATTTTGAATATTGATAATGGTATATTGTTTGACATGGTTATATTATGGATGTTACGTGGACTTGTGATATTTGGATATTGTGAGTAGACCTAGATATGGAAATTATTGGATGATGATATAATTGTTGAGTAAAATTGTAAATGATATTGCTAGATTACTTTGATGTTGTTGTGATTCATATATCTAGATGATTTTGGTAATTATATTTATATTACTTTGGATGTTCTGATATGGCCATGAGGCTGAAGGAGGTATTTGTGTTTTGTAGGTTAAAATATCACAACAAATATCGAGGATTGGAGACCAACTACATTGGAATTCTAGATGAATTCAACAAGTTCACCATGGCAACTAGTATTTATTTGTGCATGTTTGTTTGTGTTAGGGATTCCCATGGGGGGATCACCTTTAAATGTGACCAAGAGGTTTTATGTATTTCTTTTATTTTGGTCCCTTTGTTTATGTTTACATGTGTTTATTTTGTGATGCTTTTACCCCTTTCATTAATTATTAAATGGTGTGTAAATATTATGAGTAATCATATTGTTAAAATAAATAAATCAAATATGTCATAAGAAGGTAATTAATGAGAGTTGTTGGCCATGATTTAAAGTGATATAAGTAATGTGTAAGAGATATGTAAGTGATGTGTGAATTGACTTTTGAGTGTGAAACACTCCACCTTTCTGAAATTCAAATTGTCCTTGGAGACTGATTTTGGAGGCTTAAGGGACAAGTTAAACTTATCCCATACCTCTTAAATTTAATTACTAACCATACCTACGGTTAGAGAGTTGAGATTAGACTTTTTAATGCTTTTTGAGAAGGTAAATTGTAGGTTTTAGTGCACCTTTCTTACATGATTTAATTTCAGTCCTTTGGGGTGTGGGTTGGATTTGAGTGTGTAAGTAAACTATAATATTTATTCACCCACCTATTTATTATGAATTGGAGAATGAAGTTGACTTTTGGGTTAGGTTAAGGATGTATGATGTGGCATCCTACGTGGATCTGCCTCATCCTCTCCTCTTCCCTCTTCTATAAAATTCGAATGGATTGCCTTGTTTTGGGGATGCTTGATTTTGGAGACTTTATTCTTGGGTGAATTCAGGGATAATTTTAGCAGTGAATATTCATAATATAGCGAAAATTTCATTTTAGGAAAATTTGAAAAAGTGAATTATTGAGTGGGTCGGTGTCTGTTTGCCTAAAATATATAGTATATTTTTTGGGGGTCGTCTTCGCCTTCATTTGAAAACATCTCCTATAAAAACCTAGGTGATTCGCTAGGTAGTATACCTCAAGTAGCTTACCAAATTACCAATATTGTGAAATTTGAACTCGCATACCCTTAAGCATCGAGAGATTTAGATTCATTGTTAGCCTTTGTGATTGTTCGTTGTGGAAACATGACAAGGATATTGTTGACGCATGACAAAGAGTTATTGCAGACGCGCGACAAGGGCGATGTTGGCCGTTGCGACAAAGGCCGTGTTGGCGCACAACAAGGCAGTGTTTACACATGACAAGAGTAGTTTTGATGCGCGACAAGAGTAGTTTTGACACGCGAGAGGGGAAGTGTTGACGCGTGACTTGGGCATAGTAGTTGACATGCGGCAAGAGGAGCACTGTTGACATGTGACATTATATTGAGCAGTGGGCGCGCCACGAGGGAATAGGTTGTTGACGTGTGACAAGTGTAAAGTTGACACATGACAAAGACCTCGGATAGGGATGTGCGACAGAGACCTCAGACAGTGGACAGAGTTGCTACTTGGTTCTTTTGCTGACGTAGGACTCTCTTCAGAATAATGGAAGGTGTCAGCTCAAAGAATGCGAATAACCTAAAAGTAAGTAAGAAATCTCAGAAATCGCTCTTCAAGTATTTTGGAAACTCTACGGATACAGATATTGAAAATACCAACCATATAGATGTCACCACAAAGAACCAGAATACTTACTATGTGGAAGGTATTATTGAGGTGGACATGCATTCTGCATGTATCAAAGTCAAACAAATGAAACCTACGATAATATGCCAGATCTTGAAGATATTTTTCTGTTGGGGTGCAACTAGAAGTGCATCTAGATATCACAGATACAAACACTCAAAGCAAAATGGAAGATGAAATCAAATTCAAACTCTGGTCCAAGAAAGAGGAAACTAGGTGATTGTGATATTGCTCAAAATTCTACTAAAAAAAGTAAAGCATTGAAAACGAACAAGAATATGTGGACCATTGGTAAGACATACAAGTTTGATTGGGCAGCTAAATTTCCGTTTATTGAACCTATACAATCATCTAATTCTGAAGAGATCCCATCTGAATGTACATGTACAATATGTACGTGGAAATTGGGAAAGCAACAAAAAATGCAACTGAAGTTGGACACTATAGAAAAGCATTGTGGAAAACAATATTTGGTATAACTTGGGGCGGATGGCCAGAAAATCAAAACAAATAGGTGGAAAAGCTGAAAAAGAATGCATGCATGTTAGATCTGTGATGGAATATGAGGCGAGTAGAAAAAACACAAGCATTTGTTGGAAAAGGGAGGAGCGATCACATCGCATATTGGGAAGATGAAAGAAACAAATCTACATGCAAAATTCATACAATTCTCTACTCTTTTCAAATACTAAAAAAGGAAGAGTGATTTGGATTTCCTCGATTTCAAATTTTTGTATCAATTTGACGGAATGCTTTGGATTTACCTCAGTCTCATTGGTGCTGAAAGTAGTGGATGGGAAATGGCAAAATGCCTCTCGATGATAGAGAAGGAAGATTTGAAAGAGAATGTAAAAAAGAAAAGTTTATCTCTCTTTCAATTGATGAAGTGACAATAGTCGACAACACTGCATGGGTATGTATCCACGTCTATACTTTAGAAAATCATATAAGGACACCTCATCTGTTGGGTGTTATGAAAATGGTTGAAAACTACAATGCCGAAAACCTACATAAAATAGTTGTTTCTCATTTGAAAGATGTTGCTGGAATGAATGATTATGAAATTGCTACGAAGTTGGTATGCATTGGAGCAGATGGTGCATCTGTCATGCAGGGTCACCGAACAAGGATATGTGTTAGATTACAAACAACAGTGGCCCCATATATGCTACCAATTCATTGTATGGCTCATAGAATGAATTTAGCGTATAAAATGGTAAGCAACCATGAAAATGTTGCTAAATTAGAAGACATTATAAGAGAACTTCATGCCTATATGTCAAGCAGCCCAAAGCGATTTCTCGAGTTCCAAAAATTTGTAATTGGAAGTACAAATGGTAAAAAACTTACGAAGGATGTGGAGACTAGATGGATCTCTTTGTATGAACTGCATGCGAGTTCGTGAGGAGTATCCTTCATTGGTTGGTTTCATGCACAAATACCATCATGAAGTTGATAGGGCAAGGACTTGTTGTTCCGTTTAAGCGATTTGGAGACATTGCTTACATTAGTTGGTATTCTTCCAATGTTAAAGGAGATCAATACACTGATTAAGCATGCACATGAGATTAATCTATATTGTGGATTTTATACGGATGAGAAAAATGGTATGTCAAAGTCTTGATATATTGTCTTATTCCCAATATATTTTTGATGCACTTGTTTTTGAGAATTGGAAAGCTTTATTAGATCTTAAAAATCCTAACACCTTTTGAGATTTAATATCCATGATCACCTTTGCATCTTTTGTTAATGGGAGGGAAATACCACTTTGCACATTTTGTAAAAATGTCAAGATATTCTGAGGATCGGAGCGAGAAGATGTTCTGTGACACGTAATTTGTTTGAGTCATTATAGTTGAAAAAGAATAAAGCTTAAAAAAATTTAAGAAACCTTGTCATCAAGAAATTAGGGAACGTTTCTGTAAAGATAAAATTTTGGAAGCCATGGGTGTGATGAATCCTAATTTTTAGAATATTGAAGGTGGCCTTGCAGACTTTGTCGAAAGCATTTCCATAAATCAATGGGTACAATAATGGAACAATTTACAAAGACTTAGAGCTCAAGGGTATGGAAATCAAAGGTATATTGAATGCCGATTTATTAAAGTTTTAGTCAACAAATTTTGCAACAACAATGAGGAACCAATATAAGAATTTAGATCAACCTTCTGAAAGTGGTGCTATTACAAGGCTGTGGTGAGGAATCTATCAAAGTTCTATCTTACAAGAAGATATCAATGAATATTTTAGATTATATGAGTTATGCCAAACAATGATTTTGGGGTCTGTGGAGGATGAAAGGGTTTTCAGTGCATTGTCATTTATAAAATCAAAACTAAGAAATAGGTTGGATAAAAATATGGAAAGTTGCATGAGGTGCTATGTTTCTCGATACTCCATGAAACCTTTCCGTTCGACAGAGTATTTGCGCATTGGAATTCCCTTTGCGAAAGAAGAGTTGTGAATAATACTGACTACAAGTACTGAATATTCCCAACCTTGAGAGTGTAATTGGCTCATCATCACATTCTACATAAGACAACATCGAGTTTGATGAAGCTATTGATAATGGATTGTTTCAACTTTAAATAGGTATCTTCTTTATCTTTATCTTTATCATTAAAGATATTACAGTCTATATATTTAAATTTATTTAACTACAATATTTTTATAGGTCCTTCTCGGGACTGAAAATGTCGGGAAATTCACCCATCTATCTACTAATCCATTTCTCATGTTGGGTTTTCTTAAAACACAGATCTAGCACATTACAGTGGCGGTGATGATTTCAACTTTAAGGAGGTATCTTTTTGTCCTTAATCTTATTGTTTGTTACTATTCATTTTTTCAGCTCAAAGTTATCATTAAAGATATTTACGAGTCTATGTATTTACATTTATTTAAATAGAATCTTTTTATTTTTGAAAACGTGGGTTGACATCCATCCATTTTGTTACTTCTAAAGGAATGGACAATGTCAGGAAACTCACCCATCTATCTACTAATCCATTTTTGTGTTGAATTTTTTTAAGACAAAGATCTAGCACGTTCTTGGTGATGATTTCAATTTTGAATAGGTATCTTCTTCAACTTGATCTTATTGTTTGTTACTTTACATTTCTTGACTCTTGATATCATTAAAGATGTTACTGAGTCTAATTCTATATATTTACATTTATTTAAAGATGTTTGCTGGTCTAATTCTATATATTTACATTTATTTAACGTGGGATAAACAATACATTATACACTTTTAAATATCGTCCACATAAAATTCCTCATCATCCATATATATCATATCATCACCATATCATTATCATAATCACGAGTCGACACTACAATTATTATTAAGACAATTATTTATCTAATTTAAATTTATTAAAACAATTCCATTTTTTAAAACAATTCATAATCATATCATTACAATTATATTTCGTTCTAATCTCATCTATATCGTTACAAGTATAGAGAATATTTATCTTAAAACAAGTTCAAATGTCTAGAGAAGAAGAATTATTATGCTTGAAGATAAATCTCGTCCACATTAAATTGATCATCGTCCATATATATCATATCATTATCGCCATTCATCATCTTTCATCATCATCTATCATCAATTATCAATTATCATCATTCATCATCTATGTCCACATACAATTCATGACAATGCAAGTAAACAAGAAACATACATATAATTCATGGTAATCATCATATAATGCAATCAAAATTAAAGATTGTATATAAATCCATATAATTAAATTCAAATACCATACTCAATATTAGAATTTTTCAAACTCAATATTTAAAGTTTCCACAATAATAAAAGTTTCTAGTTTTCAACCCTCTTTTTCTTTATCCAATTGTACTCCTCTTCTCCTTTCCCCAACGGCTTCTTCCACTATGGCTATACCCCTTTCCCCAAATGGTAGAAATAATCCACTGAACTTATAAGATCTTCTCGTGATCTTGTCTGGTTTTTAAAATTCTTTCTTCTTGATTTGTCACATCTCCATGCGACAACAAATTTGGATCAGCTGTTGCCTTAGCTTTGAATAATATTTCAGGGTCGAAGCCGTGCTCTTTAATTATCCGCTTTAGTGTATTGTTTTGTTTGTTAACCAAAACAATATTTTGCTTCAAATTTTTCTTTGGATAAATTGTTCTTTCTTTGTTTCCAAGTGAACTTGCAATACCTTCGCTTGACTCTTCAAATTTTCATATTTCAACTGCACAAAAAGAGTAATGTCAATTCAAAATATTACTAAAAAATGAAAATTTCAAATTAACAAGAATGATTGTTTGAAAGTGATAGTACTTACAACCGCTCTATCTCTTTCGACATTTGCAATTGCTACCAAATCCTTGTCCTTGGACCATTTGTTAAAATATGCCTGGGCCTTGGCACTAATATTTTCCAATTTGTTTAATGACTTATCTAAAATGTCATCTTTATAGTTGTTGCTATACATGACAGTCCCACTTCTTACTTGGGTAAGTAAGGAATCCATCTTCGTAGGTTGATTACGATTGCAGCGTATAAACTATCCTGTTGCCAATAATTTTCATAACGACTAATAATCTCATTGATAAGAACTTTAGCCCTTCTCTCCCATTCTATAAGCTAATTGATATGAGGTAGAATAAACTCACTGACATGGGATTGACAATCATAACCAATTAAGTTCTCCAAAGGAAAAGGTAGCAACTATTCACTATCTGAATTTGAATCTGATGATCTTGCTGGAGAAGTATGGGGGCTTTCAGCAAGATCAATTGCTACTTGTTTCTACCTTTGGGTGGGCTGATCCTATTTGTGATAAAATTAATCAAGATTTAGATAAATAAATTTAAATCGAAATGTAATTCAAAATTGTAAAGCATATTTAAATTGAAGTATACTTGTTGGCCTTGAATCATCTCGCGGGTATTGAAAAAACCAGTTGGGTCATTGCTATCAATGCCCAAATAATCTTCATCTAAATTTATATTGTTCAAAACTGATATGCCTGTTGCACTGGGCAAGCCACCAAGTGAGAGAGTTGGAATTCGAAAGGAGGAGGCAATGTTTAGTGTCCCACAGGAAGTGGAGCAAGTGGCATGCGTTTACCAATGTTATTTTTCACTTGTTCCTATGGTTGGCATTTGAAAAATTATTGGTTGAGTGGGTGTCGGTGCCCATGATTGATCGGAGATTTGACATGTGCTAAAAGTACAAGAAAAAAATGAAAAATAGGAAAACAATTCAAAAAGGCAAAAACTACGAAATTAAACGTACTATCGAAAATTTGTACCTTGTTGTCGAGGGGTAGTTTTTCTCGGTGTTAAGGGTGGCCTTGTAGGAGTTGTATTCGGTGTTCGTTCGGAAGATACGAATGCATGTATTTGTATGGAGTAAGTTGGGGAAGAAGGTTGAGTTTGAAACAGTGTATGTTCAAAGTCCCTGTGATGTCATCAACATTAAATGTTGTCAATTCATTTGGTTTAAATTTAAATTGAAAAATATTCTCTCTGCAACTTTGGAATTTGTAAATAATATATGAGAAGTTATTACTTCTCGGCATTTAACGAGTTCAAAGCTGTTGAGGGTTTGGAGAGGAGTGAACTTCCATTTCAGATTGGGAGTCCCAGAAGCCTCAAGCATGTTGTTGGCCTCTTCCTCTCGATAATGCCTTTTTTTAGGGAAGGGCTTCAATAAATCTTCTCTGTAAAACATTAAAATTTAAGTGTTAATAGGTATGTGCAGTGTAATGTCGAAAATTGAAATACAAATTAAATAGTTTATACTGTTGTTCTTCAAATGGAATTAATAACTTCATCAACTCCTCATCGGTCAAGTAGGAATTTTTTTATCTTTTAAATTTAAAAGTGCCTCATAATAAAAGTGAGGAGATAGTTTGTTGAATAAATGACAAGTTTTTAGAAAGTTTTGAATTTGTTATGTCAGTTCTTTTTTTTTTGATAGATAGGTGCACCAATTGAATTTTTGTTTTGAGATAGTGGCAACTATGTATGCAATGGCCCAATTTGGTATATTTGTTTGGCGACCCTGCAAAACAATTATGGATTGAAAAAATGAAATAACTATAGCAAGAAAGTGGTGTGCAATTGATTGCGTATCCACACCACACCTAGATTTATTGACATGGGCTGCAAATGCCAAACAGTGAAAAATACTATAAATTTATAACACCAAATTGTATCAGAATAAAAAATATGAATTAAAACGAATTATACTTACAATCAACATGGAAACCGAACGTTGATTCGAGAAATTTCTTGTCTTCTTCTAGGAGTGTTGCCTTGGTTGTAACAATTGGTAAATTTATGAATGGAAGGCCCGTAAACCGATGGATGTCATTTGCTTCGATACTGAATTGGAACATTTAGCCATCATTCGAGTCACATGAAAAAGGTCGTCCCTCTGAATTATAGGACGGCTGTGAAGGTAATTCAAAATATCCAGATTTGTTTGAAGTGGGGCATATTAATGAGCCTGTAAACTCACACGCATCCATCAAATCTTTATATTTAGAAGAAATCTTCAAAAGCAGTATGGATGTGAGGGCATAAGGGATTCCTGTAGATGATCTTGGCCATGGATTGGATTGGATTCTCTTCTTGATTTTTTTCCTGAGCTTGCAGTTGGGAAGCATGTGAAGTTGACATTATAGTTGTGCTTGCGTCTTTGACAACGAGGGATATTCGTAAAAAATCAAGAGCGGGGAAGGTGTAAAGCGAGAAAATGACCGGTTGAAGGGTATTTATAGGCTAAATTACGCGTCGATAAGCCCGATTGGCGTGCGTCAAAGACTCGGATTGTCACGCATCAAGCCCGAGTAACTTGATGCACGTCAAGTGAATCTATTGACACGTGTCAATAGAAGCTGCTGACGCACGCCAATAAACTATTGATGCGCGACAAGCGGAGCCATTGGCGCGTGAAAATTGAATACATTGATGCACATCAATTGATTTCGTCACGCGTCAAGCCGATTCTATTGACACGCGTCAGCAGGATCGATTGGCGCGCGTCAACACTATCCGACGCATACGTCGATAGGTCGATTGTGGCGTGTAAGTGCATTACGTTGTCGTGTGTCAAGATATGCCATTGATGCGCGTCAAGAATTATTATTGGCGTCTTATTTTCATGCATCAATGATGCAACCAGGTCTTCAACTCGTATTTCTCTGGCTCAAAAAACTAGGTGAAAATTTGGTTTTGGAATCATCAAATTCACCTTTATTTGGCTGGTTCGGGGATATTAGCGGCTGTATTTTCCACCTACAATTTTATAGAGGTGTCTTAAAATGAACCCTGGGTGAATTATTTTGCTGTTTTGGAGCTCTTTCTTGGAAGAAGTTTTGGAAGATTGTTGCATGCTTGAGCTTGGCTATTTTGGATTGCTTGCATTGTGATAAATTCTGCTATTTTGGAACTTGGAATAACTCCATCATGGAGAGGTAAGATCTTGGCTCTGAAATGTTTCTCTTTTATTTATAAAGATGTTCATGTGTGAATGTTTTGGCTTGTTTGTGGGCTGTTGGGTAGATGGCCTAGGAATGGTGTAGGAGAAGACTATGGGGTTAATTTATGGAGACACAAGTGTGTTCATGGAGGTATAAGGGTGGAGGAGTTGGGATTTGGGTTCCACCTTACAAAGAAATAGCTTGCATTTCTTTACTCGTTAAGGGGTGCCATAAGAGGTTGGGGAGACATAAGAAAATGTGAGGAATAAGGGGTACTTGGGGAGGCATAAGGGCATGTTAGGGATTTGAACTAATATATATATATATATATATACATACATATCTTGGTGGTTTATTTCGGTGGTGATGCCCATTTCTCCTTTGGGAGGCATAAGCAACACCCCCATAGTTTCTTTCTCCTTTGGCTTGCTTGATGAAGCCTCGATAATGTGTGTCATGTTTTAATGTAGTTGTAAACTACATTCTATTTTAGGATGTGTTTTATTGTGATTATGTTGCCTGTGTGTTTGTGGAAGCCTATTGTTGCCATGAGTTGGATCACATATTTTATTGCATTTTGGTTTGGGCTCGGGGCCAATGAAGAAGGATGGCTTCTCCTCTTCATTAGATTTCTTGGTTGGGTGGAGAGCGTTGCCTTTCCCCCGCCTTTTTGTGATCAAAATTGGAGTATGATGGATCTGCATGTTGCTTTGTTCTAAAGCAAAGGAAAAAGATAGTTTTGTGGTCCCTTGTGAGAGTTCTTTTTGTAAAGCCTTTTCCCACTTGAAGTGGATGATAATGTAATATATTCGTGATGGAAATATGGTTTGTATTGGTTATGAAAGTTGTAATTGAAGTGTGAAAGTGATGCACTATGTTCTCGGTTTTTGAATGTAAGAAAAGAAATATTATATCCTTGTAAGTTGTATTTGATCATTGTAAATGAAGTTGTGAAAGAAATCACTCTAACTGAATATATATGTTATTCTACCTTTAAAAAAGACGTTACTAATGTTTGAAATCTGTTTTGAAATGTATTTGAAATCCTTGTTTGAAAGGAAGAAATGTGTGTGAGAAAATACAAAACTCTGTCTTTTGGAAATGTGTAAAATTGGAAATTAGAGTTGCATTTGGGTTTTGAACAGTTTGATTTGAATCAATAAACGTATTAGATCCGAATTGGAATGAATTTTAATACTTGGAAGAAGAAAATGGAAAATAGATCCTTTAAAATTTTGATCTCTGTTTTGCATTTTCAAAAGCTCGGGAAATACTTTACCTAAAATGCACAGTTCGAATCCGCAACAAGGAAATAAAAAATTAAACGATTAAATTGAAGTAGTAAGCCCTAAACAAATCTAATTGGACAAAAACATTTAAGGAATTTCTTAGAAAACTTAAGAAAATCAGGGTCAAACCGTTTTGCAGTCGTTTTTCTGTCAAGAAATGGAAATGTTCAAATTACAAATCGGTTAGACTCATTGAATTTGTAAATCCTCTTTAAATCCATCTAAGAACAATTCCCCATGTATATTTGACAATTTGAGAGAGGAATATGATCAAATTGAACAAATCTTATAACTTAAAATTTACTAGTTCATATTGTAAAATCCTACGAGATCATTTTCTTAAAATTTATCAAAAATAGAAATTAATGATCCTTGAGTAAAGAGGGCGTCGAGAGATTTCTAGAAAGTCCTTGTTTTCCCAAAACCGAGCTCTCTATCAAAATTTATGGCCTTCAAGTTTTCTTCCTTCAAGCGTCAAATTTTTATTTGAAAAATTCCATTGGCAGCAGCGACTGGGCCCAAATTTTCCTTAAGCACTTGGAATTTTTTTGGGAATTTTTTTATAATTTTCCCCACCGCCCTGCCAGCCCATGACCCTAATCAAAGGCTTCCACGTGGCACCACGAGGTGTCGGTGGAAGGGTGGACCACTTTTTAGACTTAATGTTTAGGAAAATTTTGGGAAAATTTTTCCTAAGTTTCCCCCCGCCCGCCCGCCATGACCCGTAGCCAATCGGAGGTTGCCATGTGTCACCATGAGGCATTGGTGGAGGGGCTTTTTGACTTAGCACTCTCGGAAAATTTTGGGAAAAATTTCCAAATTTTCCTCGCCGGCCCGCAACGAATCAAGTGATGCCACGTGGTGTCACGAGGTGTCGGTAGTGGAGTGGGTCTCTTTTTACCTTTTTGTGTTCAAATTTTTTTGGGAAACTTTTCCAACTTTTCCCGCCACCCGCATGACCAATATGGAGATGTCACGTGACATCTTGAGGTGTCGGTGGAGGCGCGGGTGAATGCAATCCTCTTAGCCATCGGGCGTTAACCTAATTTTCCTCCCCGCCGCCCTGCTTTCCCCGCGTTGGCTTAGGAGATGCCACATGTCCCTAGCAAACTCGCAGGAGCATGGGCACAAAGTGGAATTCTCACCCCACGCGGAAAATTTTCTAAAGTTTTCTCACCACCCTATTTTTCCCCGCGTTAGTTTGGGAGGCGCCACATGTCCCTTGTAGACCCGTTGGTGCGCGGGCACAAAATTGGATTTTCCCCCATGTGGAATTTTTCCAAAATTTCTCTCCCCCTCGGCCCGCCGACCCACCCTTGGGGAAAATTTCCACCCCTAGGCCCATAGGCCCGTTATTGGGGAAAATTTTCACCCCAATGCTCGCCTTGGCCCATAACTCGAAAAATATGAGGAGTTAGGAGGACTTCTTTATATAAATGGAAAGGTAAGGAAATTTCCTATCCAATGGGAATAATTTATAAAATCTTTGAATGTGTAAAATTTGGTAAAAACCTAGTTGAATCATTAAGCTTTGTTAGAGAGTGGGTTTGGTGAGGAATTACCCTCGACCCTTTTTGAACCTTCAAACACGAGATTTTGGACCTTATGACCCCTAATAATTGTTAATCAAAGAAAAGCATATTCTAGTAGTTTAGAATTGTTAGGGAACTTGTTAGTGGCGGTTGTTTCCTTGTAACTTTGTTTGTAGACTCTTTTAAACAAAAACAAAAATAAAAAAATTAAAAAAATTATTCCATAATTTTCCTAACTAATCCTAGGTTGTTCTTGGGTCTCAAGTGGGTTGTTTTAGCGGGCGTTACAATTATGACGCATGTATAAGGGGGAAAGAATCGAGGAATCGACTTATTAAAATGGTTTAATGTCATAAGACACTATCTTTCCTCCTTACTTTACATTCTTTTATTTGATGCTACTTTGTCTCCTAGAGTCCAAACACTTTACAAATATGGTAGTTAAAAACATATCACACTTATCTATAATATGATAAAGATATTAGAGAGTAATTGAAAAGGGATGTCTTTAAGTACATAAAATAAAAAATGTAGCAGATTTTCCCATTACAAATATGCCAATCCTAGCTCTCATCTCTCTTCATCTGCAAAAAATCACTAGTCAATGAAATGCTCAAGCCACAAATTATTATGGTTAACCAGATTTTTTAATGTAAAAATATGGTTGGTTATCTATAAGGGGAAGAATAAATGCACTCTTGCTCGCTACCATTTTTCTTCAAATAATATTGGCATGTACATACCTGAAAATCATCACACCTTTTAACCCTATATTAAATAATGCATGTGCTTGAATGTTATATTAAGTGTAATAGATATGAATTCAGTTATGAAAGATGTGCTTGTCCATTATAAACACTTGTTATTTCAACCAACACCCAAACCATTAAAAAATAATTGAAGGTCATGTCAATTGATTTAACCGCCTTTATAAGCTTGACAAAATTCTCAGCGTAGACAACTTACAAAGAACAAAAGACCCATATGAATGAATTTATTTAGTTTTTCTTCATCATATGTCCAACCCATCACCTCAATTGTGGATTTTGTTAGAAACAAAAACCCTTCATGCAATAGAAGGAAAACCATTCTTGAGTTTAAATTGTTCATTGATTTAGCATGAGTTTTTCCATGTAAGAATAAGTCAATGTTGGATAAGAAATACAAATATTTGAATCAATACTTGAAAAGTATTTATGAAATGGACTAAAATGATGCAATTTAAGGAATAATATACAAATATGTATTATTTTGTTTGAAATCATTGGCTTGGAGTTACATAAAGTAAAGTATATAGGTATGTCATGTCAAAACATAGTTTTGAGTAGGTGGGAATTAAATTCTTTCACATCCCACACCTATTCCATGGCTCAAATATTTCCTATTCAAATATTATCTAATATAGTGCTCCACTCTATTGTCTCAGTGTTTCTCGCATTATTTGTATGAGTGTAATTTGTGCTTAAAGAAGCCAATATAAAAAATTGGGGAAATCATATAGGTTACGAGATTGAAATCCAACCACAATGCTCACTTCTTGTACCACTTTGTAGAAACCCTTTTTAGTTTTAAGCTCGAGTTATTATAGGAAAACATGTGAGGCTCAAACAATCATCGATAATTGAGCCCCTCCATAAGTTACAAGGAGGGGTTTTCCTATGCAAACATAAGTCAACATTGGACAAGACATACCAATATTTGAATCAACACTTCACAAGTATTGATAAACATGCTGAAATGATGCAATTTAAGGAGTAATATATGCATATTTCTTGTTTTATTTGGAATCATTTTCCTAGAGTTGTAGCAAGTAAAATAGTTAGGTATACCATGTCAGAAGTGACTTTCAAGCAGGTGGGAATTAAATACATACATGTCCCACACCTATTCCATGACTCAGATAGTTCTTATCCGAATAATATATGTTATATGCACTCTACTTTATTATCTCCTTGTGACTCATATTACTCGAATGAGTGCAATTCAGTGCTTAAAGGAGCGAAAATAAAAAATGGGGAAGATCCAATAGGTTCCATGTTTGAAACCCAACCTGGTGTGCCACATCTATTCCATGACTAAAATAGTGCCTATGAAGATAATGTGTTATCTAAAATCCAATTTATCATTTCAGTTTAGTTCACATTATTTACGTGCAACATTCATGAAGAAAGAAAGACCAACAAATATTGAAAGAACACAATAGTAGTTTTTGTGAAAACATTTGCGACATTTTGTTTAAAATCATTTAAATGTTTTTAATCAAGTTATATATGATTTTCTTGTTTTGTGTGTTTTGTTTGTTGTGTAGCATCTCTTTCAAGCAGTGTGTGAATAATTTATTCCTTTTGAAGGTTCTCTATTTAGAAATCGGGAATATTTCATATTTTTCTTTCAAATTTCAACCTTTCATGTCACACTTCAAAAGGAAACCAAATTATTAGGTGGATTGTGGATTTCCTCATACCGTAAAAGTTCCACGAATATCCAAGATAACAAATATCATTGAAAATAAGTAATTTTGGTTTATAGGTCCTTTCCACATTTATTACCTATTCAAATAAGAAATGTTTATTTGTTTTAGAAATTCCCTTTGAGCTATTAAACTCGCACTATGGAAATTTATTAGGTTAAAACATTAATTTTTTTCTTTAGTACAAATTCAATCAAATTCATAGAAAAACCAACAAATACAAATAACTTCTTTCCAACCATGATGTTATACATCAATTGTGGCCTACAATTCATACACAAAGAATAATTGTTTTTAGTTACAAAATAAACCCCTACTTCAAAACCAATTATATAAACACGAGTTATCTTAATGAGTTTAGGTTTTAATGCCATATAACTCAGTTCAATATTTGCACCTAATTCAAGATCCAAATTACATTAAGCATCCATGATCACTGATCGTAGGTATTCTATTCTAAAGGGAAACTCTCTGTTTGTTGCCATTGAATGTTATTTGAAAGGTATGTCTTCGTATTCTGAGTCATACCAGGCCAGATCTACGTTTTCTTTTCTTGTTCGAGCTAGCTATGAAAATGATAAAGAACTCTGTATAAGCTCAATAATGTATTCCTTTTGTGGTTCTTTGTGAAGATTTGGTCATCATTAATGAGTTATTGTGGTCTTTTCGAGCTCTCTATGCTTTGATCATTTGGGCTTCCTTCAAATATGGGAGTTGTGCTTATTCTGGAACTCTGTTTTCTTTGTAAAATTCTCTTATCCTTTGAACCCAAAACATAGGTTCTTGTACATCGACCATGGCTGCTCCTGGATCTACATTTGATATGAGATTTTATCTTGAAAGGGGTTCGTATTTGCCATTTACTTTTGTATATAATCTCCATTAATGGTTTTCTTCATTTTTTTGTTGGTTTGTTATTCGAATACTATTTAGAGCTTTGTATCTAATATTTCTATGCATGTATACCCTGTGTTTCAATCATGGGTTTGATGGTAAATTTATGTAGAACCACTTCATTTATTGGCTGCTTTAAAGATGCAAAACTGTATTGCATGTATTTCGAAAGATAATGAACACTTATCGATACTAGAAAGGTCCACATTGTAAACATAACGGTTTTCTCTTTTGCTGGGTTGACATCTTCATCATTGATTCTTACTGCCTTCTGATTTCAATGACTAAAATTTCATTTGTAAGCACTTGTAACTTACTTGCAAATTGGGGTGTTCTGAGATACATTATGCTCTGAAAATTTGTTTTGAATCTGATTTCTTGTCATTGCATACTTACTCTTGAAAATATATGCTCTAATTGTATTTGATCTATCATGGATCAGTTGGTCCTTCTCTGTAAAGATTTATTATTCCTATTTTCTTGTTTATGCTACAAATAGGTAGTTCTTATGATGCTCAAACTGTCCTAGTAAATCATGATGGCTCAAACACTTTAGATTTCTAATATGGAACTTTGTTGCATCCGTTACCTTTTGAAGCACTTTTCTGATCTTTTGATATTCTCTAACGATGTAACATCTTGATTTGGAATGAATACCTTCTTGATTGATTTTGAAGCTTTGTAATTGGACTTGTAATGGAGGAAATATCTTCTTCGTAAGCTTGAGGCTTTTCTATCTCTTTCATTCATGAATATTTTTATCTCATTCGGTCATGATACTTAATTACTCTTTAAGGAAGTTCTTAAATTTTTTGAAAACACTTTGTTGTTCTAATACTCCATTCACTTGTGTATTGAAACTAGAAGCACTTGCTTGAGTTTAATTCTTGAAGGCTTGTAGCCTGAAATGATCACTTGAATACTTGTATCTTTATCATTTTGTTTAACTGCAAGTCATGAATATTTATGATATGAGAACACTTGATTTCTTTTGATGAGTGCATACTTCCTCATTTACTTTTGCTATATTAATACTTATAACTTTTGATGAATGTACTTTCCTTGTTTTATTTAATTCTGAAATAGGCCTTTGAAGGATTCTTTATAGTTGTATACTCATATTTTGTGTATTTTTTCTTCATGAATTTTCCACCTTGAAACTGGTTCTCCTCCTTGCAATATTTTGTAACTTGTAAGGCTTGATCCTATTGATGTATTAATGGAAAATATGTCTTATAAGCTGTTGTGATCTTTGAAGCTTGACAAGTTCTTGGGGCTAAAATTTTAAACATATGCTTTCAATTTTATTCCATCAGTCTAGACTGATATCCGAGTTTGTACTGTTGTTTAGCTTTTCTTTTAAGTGGAAATGTAACCCCTTTTAATACAATCTGCTCATCTGTAATAGATGATGGAGCTTATTGTATTTTTCATTTTGTATCTTGCATATGTGTAATTATTTCATCCTGAAAAATGTATTTAACGGTTTTGTTCAAAAGAATGTGCCCTTTTGGAAAGCGTACACCTAAACTTTAGTTCTTTATCACTTTTGATGGTGTCTTGGATCTATATCCTTGACTTATGCAATGTACAATCTTCCTTTTCACAAATTATTCTAATGCTGAAGTTATGAAGCTGGATCAACATCATTATCTGCACTTTCTGTATGCATTTCATTTGTTAGAATATATAGTATTGAACATATATTTGTTTCATGGATTAGTACAACTATATCATTATATATTCATCCTTGATTTGAACTGAAATAAATGCGATAATTTTGATATGTAAACACAATAGTTAGTGTTTATTTCTTTCTTCTTACTTGTACCTACACATTTAGATAAACTAGTTAGAAAACATTAGGCTTTTTGGCCTCTCTTATGTTCCATAGTTTTTATTTTCTCTCTCTTTTCTAAAATGATTATGGGAATCATATGTGCTAATGTAGAATACTACTCTTATCAGTTGTGTATTTGTATCGATGTACCTTATGCTTCTACTTTTTAGAAATCCATCTACATGTAGTTAAATAGTACATGGGTACAAATCAAACCCTGAGCTCAATATTGATGCCCTTTTCCTTTCATTTTTAGGTACATTTTGACTGCTAGGAGAGTTGGATGAAAGATGGAGCTAGAGCTTAAGAAGACTTAGAAGAAAATCCCAAGGAAATGATGGGTTTCTTCTATACTCTTTTACTTTTAACTTCATGCACATGTACTTATTTCTTCAGTAGTTATGAGTTACATCCCACGGCTTGTGTGGGAAACATTGTACTTCTTCATGAATAAATAACATTTAATTTCGTACTTGAGTTGTATACTTCTTTCTACTTTCAGCTTTATGACATGGATATTGATTGTATAATGAAATAAACAACTCAATCACATAATTAAATGTATTTAACATGTAGAAATAATGAGATTTAATGTACCTGTAACTTAAAATGAATCTTCTTGCATGAAAAATGCAACTCTTCTTGCCATTACTGAGTTTAATCTCTCACATAAACTACAATTCCCATCTTCATAAAGGAAAATGCATTGATCGTTTGGGGCTGTTTTGTTTATTTACTGAATACGAACATGGAATGGTAGTATATGTAAGGTGTTACATTCTGTAACAACATACATAGCTGTAGATGCACATAGTTAATCAATCTACAACTAAAAACATAATAAAACTATAATGCATAACCATATAACAATAAACAATTAAACAAACTAATTATGTGGAGTGCATAATTAACCTAGGTAAAATATATTTACCCTAAAATTCCCCATTAATTTTTCATTGTCTCAAGGGATGAGGAGAAGAAATCTCGAACAACTCGAACTTATCACATGCAAGTGACTTTGTGAAGATATCTGCTCATTGTTCGGTTGTAGGACAAAACTCAAATTGTATATTGTGCTTCAAGACATGCTCGCGTATGAAATGTACCTGTACCTCAATGTGTTTTGTTCTTTCATGAAAAACTGGATTGCGAACAAGTTTGAGAACACCTTCATTGTCAACATACAAGGTAACCGGTTTGTCATGCAATATTCCAAGTCCTTCCGGATGCGACGTATCCATATCGCTTCACGAGATAGCCTCACATGTAGAATGATACTTGAATTCTATAGAAGAACGAGAAACAAAGTGTTGTTTCTTGCTTCCCCATGATATTGGTCTAGATCCCATAAAGAACAAAAACCTTGAAGTGGATTTTTGTCATCAATGTTTCTTGTATGATCTGAATCTAAATATCCTAACAAGAAGAAATTTTCATTCTTCTTGTATTCTAGACATAAAGATTCACTAATCCTTGAGATATCTCAAGATGCAACTTACTTCCTTTCAATGAAAAAATTTGGGTTCCTTTATGAACCTTGATAGATAGCTCATTGCAAAGTTGATATCTTGTCTAGTGTAGGTTAGGTAAATGAGACTCCCAATCAAATTCCAATAGAGGGTTGCATTTACCGCAGGAGATTGATCTCGAACGAGATAGCTGCAATCTATTCTCTATAGGTGTAACAATAGGTGTGCAATACATCATCCTAAATTTCTCAAGTGTTGTCTTGGTATATTTCAATTGAGAAACAAATATGTGATTCTACTTTTTCCATACTTTCAATTCAAGACAATAATGCATCATCCTCGAGATCTGTCATGTCAAACGATCGATTAAGATCTTTCTTCATTGCATCGATCATTCTCACTAAAGTGCCAAAGTGATGACTAGATCATCGACATAAAAAAACACAATCACAATCTCCCCCTTACTTTTTAAGGTAGAGATTGGGATCCTATGGATTTCTAAAAAATCCATGTTGTACGAGATGCTCATCAATTTTGATGTACCAAGCTTGGAGTTCTGTTTAAGGCCATACAGAGATTTCCTGAGTCTGCATACCTTTGCTTCTTGACCAGGTACAACATGTATCCGTTAGGTTGAGTCATGTAGACTTCTTCTTGTAAATATTCATTCGAAAGGCACTTTTAACGCCTATTTGATGGAATTTCCAACCAAATCATGTACACCTAGTGAAAAGATCATCCCGATCATTTTGATCTTAGTTGTGGGAGAAAATGTATCTTGGTAGTCAATTCCTTATTTTGTGCATACCCCTTTCTTTACCAATATTTATTTATACTTGTTTATGGTCCCAATTGCTTTGTACTTTGTTTTTAATATCCATCTCGCATCTAATGGGTTTCTTCCTAGTGAAAGGTCAACAAGTTGTCAAGTGTTGTTTTTCATTAGTGAGTTGTATTCAACATCCATGGCATCCTTCCAAGATTTTAACTATAGGGTTTCTGGACCATAGAGGGCTCATCAGATTCAATAAATCTACTCATTAAAGAAAATTTTACTTCTCTTACTTTTCCGCGATTCTCGTGGTCCAGTGGTGGATGTATCCGGTGGAACATCCATTCTTGCATATCGTAGCATACTAGTATACCACATGGGCATACGTTGAGCCACTCCCATGGGTCGTGGTTCTATTTGATCATCACCATCATCCCCATCATCATTTTTATCATCTACGGGAGCATCAAATTCTATTTGTACAACCGGTGAACAATCTACATCAGTGAGTCTAAAGGAGTCTCTACTTCCTTCTTCTCAAAAAAATCAACATCTCTGTTGGTGTAGACTTTCCGGTCTTTCGATCCATCAATTTGTACCAAGAGTTTCTTCTGTACTCCAATGAAGATGAGTTTTTGTTCTTTCATATCCAATTTATTTCTTTTCGCTTGGGTATGTGCATATTTGTTTTTCACCCAAATAGTTTGAGGTGTGCAAAGATGGTTTCACTTTGACCATGCTTTATGTGGTATTACTCCATCAAGAGCAATCTGTTGGCACTCTATTCAACAAATACACTGCCGTGTTTTTCTTGCTTCTTCCCGAATGTCTTTGCTAGTCTAAAATCATCGATCATGCATCGCACCATTTCCATGATAGTACGATTTCTTCTCTCAACAACACCATTCTACTGCGGTGTGTGTGGAGGAGGAATTTGTCGATGAATCCTGTGAGCTTGTAGGTAGTCTTTGAACTCATCACTGGTGAATTCCCCCTCGATTTGAGCGAGAGAGTTATGATGTGACGAACAATTTCATTCTCAACAACCACTTTGAACTTCTTGAAGTTTTCAAAAGCTTCACTTTTCTTGCAAAGACAAAAAATCCACATTTTTCTTGAATAATCATCAACACAAAACATGAAGTACTGAAATCTAGAATGACTCGGTTGTATCGGACCACAAATATTGGTATGAACCAGATAAATCTTACCATAAGCTCGATAAGTACTCTTCTGGAATGAGGCTCTGTGTTGTTTACCTGCTAGGCAGTGAGGACACTTGTCTGTATCCTTCTGGAGAGATGGTAATCCTTTTACCATATTGTGTCGGTGAAATGTCTCGAGATACTTAAAAGTAATATGACCAAGTCTTCGATGGCACAACTATTCGAGAGGTAGAGTTCTTAGCCACTAGTGCACGATCATTTGCATGGAAAAATCAAGGCTGGAACATGCGTCCTACATCGGAGGATTTTGCAAATATTTTCGAGCCTCATGATTTTTCTTGAATTAAACACGTTTTCTTGATGGAATGATTATCAAAGTCAATTTTCAAGTTGTGATCTAGGATTTTCCTAAATGAAAACATATTTTTAGTCAATCCAGGGACATATAGCACATTTGGCAATCTACAGTTGCGTGAACCAAGAGGTAGAGAAATGTTCCCAATCCCCTGTATGGTGTATGATGAATCATCACCTAAAGAAACATGGTTTTTCGAAGGTGTGTCCCTCATTGAAGTAATCTAGTCTCCTTGCAAGTCATGTAAACCCTCCACGTCATGTGGGATAAGATGACATGGAGGATTCACTTGATCGAATAGTGTACAAGTAGTCTTTAGTATCTCGAATGTTCTTCTTGCTTAAAAATATTTCCTTGATGATGGGTTTTTCTTTCCAGTTACCCTTCTTACGCCCTTGATTGTAGTTAGAATGTCCATTGTGAGATTTCTATTGTTGAGGTCGAGTTGCTTGATGAACCTTTCTTATAATTATTATACCAACAATTTTTCAATTCATGTCCTCTTTTGCGCAGATAGGAAATTTCTTCTTTTGTTGTTTGTCCCCTTCTTGATGTTGATTATGATATTAGGAATTTTGATAGGAATTATGTTTTCCTTTTCCTTTCCATTTTTTATGAGAAGAAAGTGCCTGCTCCTCTTCATCATATTTATTGTACATGGCTTCTCGTTGTTGTTAATAGGTTTACCAACTTGTCAAAACTCACTATCGTATCGACAAGTTTAGTGTTGTTACAAAATGCGGTATGAAGGAGGGAGGGCTCTAAGAACAATGGGAATGAGAGCATCATCAGTGACCTCCTCTCCTAGGGCTAGAAGTGAAGCCCTTAACTCTGTAACTTTTCTCAAGAAAGCTTCTATTTTCTCATTTTTCTTAAACTTCGGTGTGTGTAATCGACTCTAAAAATTCAAGTATGACATTCTTTTTTTGGCATCATATATTGTGCTCAACTTATCCCATGCTTCTTTGGATGTTTTGGTATCTCAAATGTGGGGTTATAATTCATCGACATTCCAAACAACATGATTAGCTTGGCCTTATGATCGGATCTATCAAATTGTCATTGTTGTGTTGTATTAGTTGTTGATCTGGTCAAAGTACCATTCACAACAAGCTAGATCTCTTTAAACTCAAGTTGTGTTTTGATTTTTGTCTTCCATGCTACATAGTTATTTCCCATGAGTAGTTATGAGTCCGGAAGAAATAACTTGGGGCATTGGTGCCAATTTTGTCGAATCAACTAAAAAGGGTAAGGCTCTTATCACTCTAGGTATACGGTCTCCCAATCTATATACCATCAGTCTGATATACCGAACCTTTCTATATACACACCCTTTTGATATACCCTTCGGTATGTTGAAGAAGCCTTCCGTTTCTATATACTCGACCGTATGTGAAAGAGGCAATAACATACGTGAAAGAATTCAATATGTGGTACCAATATAGTACTTGAAAGGGGTCTCGTGTAATTATTGACACCGTCTCAAAGAAACATCCTCATACGCACGCGTAACTTTGCTATACACTCAGATAATTTCTCGGTTTGTATTTAAGTCGTGCAATCATTCACAGACGGATGGGAGGGATCATAGTGTATGCACTTTGTGTCCTTATTACTACTCATCGATTTAAAGGTCGATGCTCAAACGATGTTGTTAACTATATTAGGCGTTAAGTTCACTAGTAGTCACAACGACTTTACTCGTAAGCGCTTCCTAGAGGCATTGTTTATACCGAATACTGCGAATGAGATCTGGGATCTTGTGAGTGTCTTAGAACCAAATTTCATTGTTTTTTATTACATTTCTCTTCCAGTTTTTGAGAAGTTACAATTTTGGGGTTGATTATGGCAACTTGCAAATTAGTACAATACATTGAAGTATACAATTACATTCAATTTTTTTGAAAAATTCAATGACAGGATTTTTTTAAATTTTTCGATGCCCCGGTGGCCTCCGAAGATCAATATGTCTCTCTCGTGAAAACCCGTAAAACAAATGGCTCAAAATGTTGTCTTCTGTGTAGTCCTCCTTTGGAAAAAGTTGTCTAGGATAAAAAAATAAGCATAGTAGGAGAATATATATATATATATTTACCCCTTTTAGGGTTTTTCTCACTATTTTTAGTAGTGGTTTTGGTTGTCACTAGCGGGTTTAGCAAAGTGTTTTTATAGCTAAATATGCCTCTATAGTTGGCGGTTTTGCCAAATTTGCCCCTAAGTGTCAAAAATTGTTTGAAAAGCAAGTTGGGGGTGGGGGTCGAACCCCAAACCTCCCACATCCAAATCCTTCCACTTATCCAACTAGGTGCCAAAACACTTATGATTAAGGAATAAATAATATAATATTTAAATTTTACCAAAAATGACTAACTTTGTAACTTGTGACATGGTTGGGAGACTCCACGTGGTCGGCGGTGAGAGGGAGTGAGATTAGAGTTTCGACAAGCTCAAAAAATGGATCTTCTTTGCAAATATTTGTCAGTCGATCTGTTGATAAGTTTTATCCACCATTTTTATTGATTTGTCTTGTATGCAGGTGCTTGAATTGATTTGTTGTCTCGAGGAGCTCAATCCACTGCACAACTCTAAAACGGCTCAGTTTTGAGTGAAAACAAGATTCAAATTTCTTTGGTTGTTTAATGCCTTATTAGTTTCTGCAAGAACTACATTTTTATCCAACTTTTGAATGGAGATCAACTCGATGCATGGTCTATCCCAATGATGGAAAGGTTGTTGTGTTTGTATATCACCTAACTCGGAGTTCACCCAAACAATTTTTCTCAGCTTAGGACATTTACATGGGAAGAGTTCTTTGTGGGGCTCGACAGAGAATATAATGCAACTAGAATGTCAATAAAACTCGGGCTTTCGACCTTCTCAGCTCGGTTCGATGAACACAGTGATTGGCCCTTGTATGGGCTTGGCTAAATAAACAAACAACTCGGATCTGTCTAAAGGAGTTATGCAACTCATGGAGTAGAGGAGCCTCAGCTTGGGAATGAAACAAGCTCGAAAGATAGCTCATTATGCGAAAGTGAATAGCTAGCTCAATGAATGGCTCGTCCAGAGCTCAAAATTTACCGGAGATAAAACAAGAGGTTGTGGGGAGGCAATGATGGGGGTGGGAAGTTGCGCAGAGGTTGCACAGGTCTCAATTGCTGTAAATAATTCTCCAAGGTCCTCAATATTGTCTTCTCTCTCTCTCCAACCTTCTTTGTCACAAGTCCCATTATCATGCTCTAATACCAAATGTAAAACAGGACGGAAGCCTAAAAGATTATATTAATCATCAATAAATTCTTTACAATGGTTGTGTTGCAATATTTATACATATTGGACAACCATATATAAACAAAGAAATTGGTTCCACGAGCACAATCGTGAAACAATACAAACAATAGTATTGTTAAAATAATATAGCAACTCATGTATGTTTGAATAAAACAATATAGAAGGTTATAAATAAGTATAACCATATAACTATTAAACAAACTAAGCGTGTGCAATGCATAATTAACCTAGGTAAAATATATTTACCCCGAAATTTCTATCACTAATAACGTTGCATCGATATCGATGAACGCTATGAGAAGTGACAAAAATTAATTTTCATTCACACAAACCATGGAGAAATGTCGTGGTTGTAAGACTCTATGTCACCTGCACTATGTTACATTATTTTTTTGATTAGATGAGAAGCATTTTTTTCACGCCTCAGGTAGAAATCGTGAGGATCTTCTAATAGTGTGTCAGCTTGTCCATTTAAACGATCCGTCAACCCCATCCACGGGCCCACATTATGGTCTCGTATCTACTATCAACGACTGAAATTGATCTAAGACATTTATATCTAGTTCTGCGTGCCGTTACCCTTTTTGTCAAGTGGACAATGAAAATGCAAATACAATGACACTTTTTAGTTTACCAATGAAATGACCGTTATTTAAAAATGCATGGAATAAGGCACTCACCAATGTACTTTTGTTTGTTTGAAGTTTCTTCAATTCCTTTCTCTATTGCAAAATTATTCCATGAATATTATCCGTAAGAAATCCTCTATGAACTCCTCATAATATTCACTATATACTTATGTGAAATCCTCATAATATGCATTATATAGGTCTTTGACATTGAAAATAAATACATTTCTACGAAATCCTCACTAAATTTATTGTATTTTGCTAAGTCACAAGGTTTGAGTTCAAGTTCACCAAGAATAAAATTTGGTTCAAATTCATGAAGGTATAAAGTTCAAAAACATTTGCCATTAAATTCGACCAAAAAATAAAATAAAATAAAATAAAATAAAAAATTATATATATATATATATAAAACTAACATTTGAAGTAATAAAACTTTATTTTATATTTAAATGATTAATATAAAACTAACATTTGAAGTAATAAAACTTTATTTTATTATATATATATATATATGTGTGTGTGTGTGTGTGTAAATAAATATAAAACTAACATTTGAAGTAATAAAACTTTACAAATTATTATTGCTTTAATAAAAGATAAAATATTATTTTAAAAAGATATATAAAACAAATCAAATAAAAAAATTGGTTAGAAGATCATAACTATTTTATAAAATAAATAATAATAACAAAATACATACATTAAATTACACATAAAAATATTTTTGAAAATAAAAACCCTACCTTGATATGCAAGCCATGGATCCTTCAAAAATAAGGCCATGGATGCTCGATTTTTTAATGTCTTCATTGGCCAATGAGAAACATAATGAAATTTAATGGCATTTCCACCATTTTACCCTAATAAATATTGAACATTTTATGTGCTCCTATAATAAGCATGTTTGGGTTTGACATTTTGGTAGAGGCTCATTATATCGGGTCACGCACCTCTTTACCCCACCGTAACGTTTAGCTCCCCACTCACTCTCGATGGCCGCAACAAAGCTTACATGCCACAATTTTAGATATCCAGATGAGTCCTCCCTCCACTCAACACAAAATTCATATGAACAATGACGATTTACAACAATTTTTGGTGGTCAGATCAAAATCACCAAATTTCGATTTTTTCAAAAAAATGTGGCAAACCTTATAACTTAGGTATTTTGTATGAAATATTCATAGTTTTTGTATCATGAATGCTATACAATTACCGCTAAATGCATTGAAAGTCGGTGATCACGTTTCCCACGAGATCGGTACTTGAATGCTCTAGGTCCATTGCACGCCTCCCAAACAGAGTCATCGCACATGCTCGTTATAAATCAGTAAACACATTTATATTCTTCAAAGCGCAGTGTCATTGGACGCCACCGCTTCCCTATATACGTTTCAAATTCTAGCCATATACATCCTTGTAACCGTGGACTTTGGTATTAAATAAATTGAATGCCGTATAGTTTTATTGGTGAATAAATCGAATGCTTCACACCACGCTTCACATGGGATAAATTTTTTTCCCACGGCCGGTGCCAGCTTGAAGCTCTCGTTACGTATGGTAAATCAAGATGTTGATTCCAATGACATTCTCCAGATAGCGTAGTACTGGAGAGCATTCATCCGGTTTATACGACCATTTTGACGCATGGGCATGGTCGAGATGCTTAGAACAGTAACTCATGGAGTTGAGAGAAGCCGAGTATAACGACATTGCAGACAAACTACAAGAAACATTTGTAATAATTAATAAGGTTGTTGTAGTTCCCACTTCTCTTCGACACCATTTTGATTTGTTGTTTTCAAGTATGGTTACTTCACTTATGAATTTATTATAGCTTCTTTGGTTTAACATGCTAGTAGATACGGAGACACTCGAATCGTTATTGATTTGATCCTTATATGATGCATATGGTCTATTGGAGACATTTGATGATGATATTGTTATACTTTTGACATGGTTATTTATCCGTAATTCGACATGTGATATATTTAGTCATATTGAGTAGACTCTTGATAATTGGATTAATGTGGTGATTGTTTTAACATGAATGAAATGTGGAATAGAAATGTACTAGAAAGTGTAAGTGATATTGTAATTGCATAGATGATATTAATTAATATATATAGTTGATTTTAGATTTGTATCACATATTTTGGCATGAATGTTTTAATGCCACGAGGCCGAAGGAGGTATTATCTATTCTACAGTATATTATATTCACAACAATATCGGGGGAGTGGAGACCAACCACATCGGAATTCGAGAAGAATCCAACTAGGGTCACCATGGCAACATGTAATTGTGTGTGTTAGAATTATTTGGTTAGGGGAAAATTGTGACCTAGGGGTCATGTGTTGTTTTGTTTTAATTTTCCCTTTCTATTATGTTAGTATGTGTTTCCTCTTAGTAAGTGAAATTTTACTTGTTTTATTATTTATATTTTTGGATTGGTGTTTACCCCTTTATTAGTCATGGGTTGTAGTGTCTTAATTAAGTTAATTTGAATTTGTTTTAAACTAATTAAAAGATGTGACCAAAAAGGAGTTCATTTATTAGGCTTGATTTACTTTGGATTTTGTGTTGAGTGATGTGTGTTTGAGTTTTGAGTGTAGCACACTCTACCCCACATGGGAAACTCGAATTTGGCCTTAGAGGCCAAATTTGGAAGCTTGTGGGACAAGTCAAACTTGTCCCACACCTCTTAAAAGCCCATGCCAACCATACCTATGGGTTGAGAGGTCAAATTTAGGGTCTTTTAGGTGTTTTGGGGGATAAAAAGGTAAAATTTTAATTGCGCTTTCTTTCAAAAATTTAATTTTGTCCTTTGGGGGAGTGGGCTTAGATGGAGTGTGTAAGGTGCTTGTCATTCCTCCAACCACTTATTAATTATGCATTGGAATATGAGGTTGACCAAGTGATGTGGAGTGGAGAGGAAATGAGGTGGCATCCTACTTGGAGCCACATCATCCCTCCCTCTTCTTTCTCTATTTATTGAATTCTTGTTGCTTGTTTTGGGGTTGGATAATCATTTTTAGTCTCTTGAATTTTTGGAGAGAGAGAGGATTTTGAGAGAGTTGTGGATTTTTGGAGCTTTGTGGATGCTTTCTTGATCTTTGGAAAGGCTTGGAACTTCATACTTGGAACAAGCTCTACCATGGAGAGGTAGGAGCTTGACCTTAGTTTAAAATATGTTGTTTGTTTTATTGTATGTGTGTATATATGTTATGTTGCATGTTGTTGTTTCTTTGGAATGTTTGTTGGGTATGGGTAGAATGCCTAAGTTGGGAGTGGGAGGAGACTATGGGGAGTTTTTTTGTAGGGAGGCATAAGAGATCACTTTTTTATGGAGGAGTTTGGGTTGGGTGCCCCATCTAGTATGAGGAATGCTTGCATTTCTTCTTTTTCTTATTATGAGGGAGCCATAAGAGTTTTTGAGGAGGTATAAGAGTGTATGGCGGTATACGGGCTACTTGAGGGATGCATAAGAGTTTATAGGAGAAATTGTGTTTTGCATCGAGGATTTTAGGTGGGCACCCATTCCCATTGGGAGGCATAAGTGGCCTCCCCATAGGTCTTACTCTTTTTGGCTTCCTTGATAAGCCTTGTGATCTTGTTGTTTATTGTTTTCTTCTTGTTGAGTTGTTGTTGTGTTTTGTATGTAAATGGAATGAATGTGAAATTTCATGTTAAGTAGTGTGGAAGCTAGTAGTTGCCATGAGTTGAGATCTTTTCCTATTGTGATGTGGTTGGGGCTCGGGGGCCAATGGAGAGGATGACTTCTCTTCTCCATTGGGTATCTTGGTTGGGTGGAGAGCGTTGCCTCTCTCCCTATTTTGTTGTGAATCAAGAAAACTTTTGGAGGAGCTACCTTGTTGGTGTTTGGAGCATTGGAGTCTTGTTGATGGCCATGTGAAACTTCTTGTATTTTTACCCACCTAGAGTGGCGAAATTGTAATAATGTACTTCATTCTTGTATTGATATTGTAAAGAAACATATTGTATTCTTTTGTGTCAATGGAAGGGTAGTATATATTGAAAGGAAAGTTATATTCAAATAGTTGTTATTTGATATTGCATTGCATGTGGAAAGAAACAAATAAGAAAAGAAAGAAGAAAGAATGTTATTGTAAAGATAGTTTGCAAATAGAAAGAAAGTATTTTCTCCTTGTTGAAACCTTGGATGCATTGTGAGAAAAATAGTGCTTGTGTTAAAAGATTAAGCTATTTTTACAATGGAAAAGAAAGTATATTTTCATTGAGTTGTTATTGTATTGTAAACATGTATTAAGAGAAAAAGAAAGAAATTGTTAGAAGTTGAGCTTGTTAGTATAATAAATTTGAATGGAAAAATAAAGTTATTCTAGTTATTTTGAATGTATGAACATTGTATTGAAATAAAGAGGAAAATAAATTAGATTATATTGTATTTAATAATGTTGATTTTTATAGCAATAAAGTGACAATGTAAAGTAATAAATTCAAATATATTGCTCTTGAAATGGAAAGAACCTAAGTGTTAATGATCTCTTACTTACTAAATAGATCATCTCCTAGAACTCAATTGGCAATTGTCTTTTTACTTGGTTAATGAAGAAATTAATTTCCAATGCTAACTTGTAATTTCCATTTAGAAATGATTACAAATCTACAAAAAAAAATGATTAAGCAAAATGAATCTATTCTCTCCTACTTCTTATTACAATATCAAATTGTATATATATATATATATATATAGAAAAAAGATTTTAATGCAAAGACTTAACTTGCTAACATTGGTACATATGAATCCATTATTACTTACCGCAATCTTATTACCTTGTGTATTATCATATTAAATATGATTAATATTAATCGATTTATTAATATTAATAATAGGGTAATATTAAAATATTATTAATCTTTATTATAAAAATCTAATATTAATGTCCTGTATTTTAATAAAAGTACCCTTTTAAGTCAAATAATGTTGTTGAAATATTATCATTTTTATCTATAATATATATGTATGTATATGTATATATATTGTAATGCTCCATTCGATGTTTCCCCAGTCCCTGTCATGATGACCCTATTACTAAGCTTTTAACGCTATGGTGCTCATGTTGATCTTTTGTTGGCTTCGCCCTTGTCATAGAGAACAATTGGAATTCTCCCACTGCGTCATGTCTTCTCGTGTCGTGTTGTTGTTTTTCGTAGTTGGCCCCGCTCGCCCATTACGTTTTCCTATTAAAGGAAAACGGTGTGCTCAATTTATCGTGCTCGTAAGTTTGTTATTGTTAATATGATTAACAAGTATTAATAAAAAGTAATAATAATAATAATATTATTATTTTATTTATCGATCGACGATAACTTCATTATCCGATCACAACTTGTTATCAACTTGTTATCTATCGATAAGCGATCAGTAGGAAAACACATAAACTTACACAATATTTTAATTAAATAAAAATACATATACAATTTAATATAAAATTAAATAAAACTAATATGAAGGCTAGGGCGAAAAGCTCTAAAACGTTTGCTGTTAGGGTTTTGTCTTTTTGGCATTTGGAAATGGGGTGAATTTGGGGGCGGTGGCAGAGCAGATCTAAACCAGATGTCATCTCATGGAGTGCAATGGTGTTTTGCGGCCTCCTCCCAGCCTCCCAGCCTGCGCCAACATCCTCCCAGCCGCTCCAAACTACCTGCGTGGACTTCCATAAAAGCATAATGGAGATAGGAATTTCTGTCACTTGTGGAGTCATAAATGTTTTGGGGGCACAATTTCTTGTTTGACCAGAGGAAAAAATGGGACAACAACTCTCTAGAAATGCACTTTTGTTTGTAGCGTATAGAAGACACGGGTTTTCCCTCTTAAGGAACGATCACGCTATTTCACCATGCAAAAACAAGTCTCCTACTCCGATCACTTTACATTTGCCAGCTGAATCCCTAGCCTTTGTAAAAACAACGCACCTGCACTGCGTGACTTCTTTCAACACATAAAAGATAGAAATTTTCGTCGATGTGGAAGTCAGTGAATCGCCCGGTAGACATGTATGCACAAAATGGATTTGTTGAAAAGTCATGTGGATTTGTTTGCTGGTTCTGTGCAAAGTGGGTTTGTTGAATATGCCTTGGAACCTTTAAAACAAATTTGCATCCATTGCTAGCATCCTCACGCCAGTTTCTTAAATAGGAGCTTTTTCAGGCATAGATGTTGCAGGTGCTCAGTTAGATATGAATGCAAAATGTGGAAGTATAGACAAAGCCCATGGACTGTGTGACAAAATGCCTGAAAAAACGTGGCTTTTGGATTTCACCTTGACCTCTGGATTGACCTCGAACGGAGATATGTGACCTTTTGGCGCTCTTATAGGAGCCTGTTACACTCGGGTTACAGCAGTAAAAAGCCTTTAAATCTAAAGCAAGTTGGCTTTGGTTTTGAGCCTCCATTTGAAACCCGGATGGAGAAATTTATTCTCGTCTTTGCAAACCTTAAGTGTTTATACTAGACAATTGCATGGAACATTCAGTTTAGGAAAAAGCACTTTTAGGATAAATTGGTGAAGCCATTTTGTAGGCCTTCGGTGGCGGTTTGATGAGGTCAAACTCGACCAATTTCGCCTCTTGTCGCTTTAGAAAACTTGTTTCCGTTTGAAAATGGTTTTCTAGTTCTCATCCCGACGACGATGAATTCTCCTTATATAGGGAGCTAGTTAGAGATGTCTCATTGCATGCTCCTCCATGAACGTTAGTTTTGAATATGGTTCTCTCGGGCCCATGAGCTAATCTTTGTCATTTTACAATCGGGTCAACTACAAAAAGTGGCCTTGGAAAACTAGCCGCCAAACGCAAATTGTTCTGGTCTTTTTCAAATCCTTCGATTAATATAAATTATTGGTATATCTAGGGAAACGAGAAAATTAATCGTGGTGTGCATGCTCATCGGAAGATAACTTTTGGAAGAAGTTTTTGACCTTCGAGCCTGTTTTGAATGTTTTGTAGCTAGTGAGAAAATTTAAGAATAGAAAGTTGCAGGAATCTCGTAGGGTTGCCAAACCACTGGAAACTTTAAACACATGAAAATAATTGTTTAAAACTCTATAGTGTAACTTGTTGTGTTAATTGGAACCTTTGACAAAATGGTGTTTTCTCTCTCTTCCATTCTCTTTCTCTCTCCTGGGTTACAAAGTGAAGTGAAATGAAATGCATTGAATACATGTCTCTAAACTCTTTCTCTCGCTTGCAAATTTTAATTATTATTATATGTAAATGGGAAACTGAAAGATGATAATTATGTTAGATTAGGGTGGATGCCATGCCAACGATTTATCACTGATATCTTGCTCATGTGGTTTTTGTAGGATGAAAGAATGTTGACGTAAAGGTGTTGAGTAATTCATTGTTTATTTTTGGTAATATATTGAAAGACTTATTGTTGAAATTGGTAGTATGTAAAAGTTGCTAGATTAATAATCGCTTGAGAAATTGGTATTTCTTTTATGGATTTTATTTTGATCCCAAAATTGTTATGGTAAAAGTGGAATACGAATGTCAAAGGAATTGAAATTAATACCTTGTAGTGAACTTTCATTGTGCAATTATTGGTTTAATAATTGGTGTTGTGTTTCTTACCTTGAAAATGTAATAAAGGAACCTAACCACAACAAACCAACCCTAGTTCAAAAAAATTGTATATAACTAACTCCGCCTATGTTGATCCCTTTAGTGTAGAAAATCGTGACCTTCAAATTGAACCTTTACACTCGATGGAACATCCTAGAATAGGCAAATAAGATCCCAACAAAGGGGTTTATCATCTTAGTAGGTACGTTTAGTGACATCGACATAAACCAGACATATAGGAGCAACACAGACAAACTCGACCTGGAGTAAGTAGAGCTAATGCTTCCTTCGTGTCCTAGTGTACTGCCTTGTCTCCCAAAGATAGATTTAGAATTAAATTTTCTACATTGAATTAACTTATTGTGGGATCCAGATGACATCATGGAGCTAGAGAAATAGTGGTTCTATCACTTAAAATTTTGTTAATGAATAGATCCTCTTAGCTATATGTACTATCTTTGGCTAGTGACATTATAGTGCTTTGATCTTTTACGGAGGGTTTATAGGGTAAATACATTTTAACCTTAATCAAATCTATAATAGGGATTGAAGCCTTGGGTGAAACTAGAATTAAGCTTAAGCATGTGATTCTTTAATATGTCGATAAGTACTTTCGTAACTCTTATGTTCAAAACGATGGTAATAATGAGACCCTAGTGTGACGCAAGAGTAAATCATATGAGAGTAAAACTAAAATTTGAGGTTAGGAATAATGTCACTGGGAGTCCTTATAACTTAATTTAAACATCTTCATGTGTTACAAAGAATATGAATTGTCAAATGGTGTGATCAAACTTCGAGAAAACAAAAGATATATATATATATATATATATATATATAATGGGAATTCAATAAGTTTTCAAATTATAATAACAATGATAGGGAAATAAATATAGTGTGAATCAAGAAATGTTTTTGGTAAAAATCTACCTTGTATCTAAATCTCTGTCAAATCCTTTTATTGCGTTCTGGACATCAAGTCACTTTCGCTTGAGTTGTAAGGGTAAAACTATAGACATCAAATAAATGTTGGAGAAGAATATTATTAACATAATAATAAGATAATTAAGTATTGTATATGTGATTTGAATTGTGCCAAATAAGAAAGTAAGTTATGGAAACTTTCGTGAGTCATAAAGGAATCCTACTTAAAATGGTCGAATCAGTAAATTAAATGTGGAATAAACTTAAGATTTTGTAGATGGAAAAAGGAGAAAGCTATCCCTACACAATAATGTTCTTAGAATGTTAATCATAACTAAGATGCAATTAAAGAAATGATGTGTTGTGGGTTGCTAATCCTTGAGTCATTTGTCTTGTGGTTGGGTCTTTGCTAGTACTCATTCATTTGGAAAATGTGGTATATACATGTATATGGTGTTGTCATGGGTCTATGTGATTTGATGAGTTATGTGATTGTCATATGTGAGTTGAGTTTCAGTACTTGGAGCCCTTGTTGTGTTGTGTGTAAGGAGCCATGTAAGTCAAAAAAAATTATCCCGGTATTTTATTTTTGTATTTGTGTGCGTAACATGAGGGCACTACATGTGGTATCGTGAGCGGAGGTTCATGATCTCGAACCTTTGGGATAGATTGGAGTTGTGATGATTCTACATGATTGTATATAAATATGAATCGTGATGTCATCACCATATTATGATTATTCGTGTTGTATTGAATCAGTAAGGTTAGTTTCTAAAATATATAGGGTCATCCGTTTATTGTAAAAACAGGTGAAAAACTTGTAGGGATTATTAACTATAAGTTTAGAAAAATTATATTAAACACTTAAAATTATATGACAAGTTTAGCTATATTAAACACTTAAAATTATATGACTTACTTTTTTTTTTCGAAAAAACTTATAAGATTGTAGTCCGTTTGCCCGCATTTTGGATGACCAAATCTTGTTTTTTTTTTTTCCTTTGGTGAAACGTTAGATGTAGTTGTCTATCTTGGGATGGATTTTATTTTGTATTTTTTTTAGCAATATTTTTTTTTTTATGATTTTTTCCGTGAAAGTGGTCTGAAAATATTTAGAAAATGGAGCGCTTTCCGTTTGCCCGCCATAACTATATCAAAAAATATCGAAATCAATTTTTTTTTTTTTAAGGTGTATAGAATTTGTCCACGCTTGGGATGGTATAAGTTTTATCATATTTTGATAAGTGAAACAAAAGTTACAGTCTTAAACGTAGACATGAACATTCACGGGAAAAAATGTCTTAAAGACCTATTGTTAGTAAAAATTATAAAATGATATTTATCTTATTCTATTCACTTTAAAAACAATATTTCTACAAAGCTAAGAGTCTACCCTATGTGATGGCACCATTTTTGTGAAATGTTTTCAGTTTTTTAGCATGGTTCAAGTCTTTGGAAGAGCAGATTTGAGGTTTTTTGACCTTTTACACTTCATAATGACCTTCCATAGCTTTGGTTGGGGAAAAACAAAGATTTTCCGAGGCTTAGGTTCAGCAGATAGATCCGCGATCATGGTTTTTTATAAAAAAACCACGCGAAGCGCTGCTTTATAAAGCGCGCTCGCGGTTCATAAATCATATTTACACACATCCCAATGTCTGAATTACCATGTGATTTTTACTCGACCTTACCTGCATTTAATTATCAAGAAATTTTGTCTTTTTCTGCACGTTTTTCTTATCACCGGAAGCAAAACATCATGGGAGACAAAAAATGAAGTCAAAAAAGGAAGTCATTAAGTAAAAAAACACCAAACGAATTAGAGGCCAACAAAATTCAAAATGTTGAGCGAATGCGGAAACTTCGTGAATCTAGAAGAGGTTCATCTTCAATCCCAACTATTGTAAGCAATGAAGAACTAGGTAATGTTTCTACTGTCAATGTTGAAGTTGAATTAAATACTCGTGATGAAGAAGTTTTTATCACAATGTCAAGAAGAATTAAATACTCATGATGTAGCAAATGTTGAAATTGAAGGAGACAATGAAAATGTGAATAAGGAAATTCATGTTGAAACTATAGACAAGCAAAATTTGACAAAAACACCTCCTAGGATTTTACATAAGAAACCTAATTTTTTTATTGAAATTGATGAAAACATTTTGAAACCAATGTCTGACAAACTTTTCTGAATGACAAATCAAAAGAAAAGCCACTGAAATTTGGGATAATCATTTTGAAATTTTAAATGATTCCCAAAGATGTCAGTTGTTGGTTAGTTTGATGAAATTGATTAAAATGAGACCTACATTAAACACCTTAGGATTGACAACATCTAATATACGTGGTCAAACCTCTACAATTGTTGAAAACCTTCATGATGCATATCACATCATCGTTGGTGTCAAGAGACGCACTAGGGATAGTAATATTGCGCGTCGGTACTTGCTACTAGTGTTGTAAGTGAATCAATAAAAACAACGTTTGATTACGCAAACAAGTCAATGTTGCAAGTTAATCAAAAACTCTAATGAAAGCAATCAAAGACGTAATATCCTTCAATCACTCAATAATGTCGATTTTTGGGCATTTTCTGCTAGAGCACCGCGTAAGGACAAAAATAATTTTGATGCTATAAGAGAAGTTGTTATTAAATTTTGGCATGATAACACTAGAGTTTCACCTAATACAAGAGATGTTATAAAACGGAGAGTTGGTTCTACTAATCGTGAACCACATCCAAAGCATTTCTTAGATATGACTCAAACTCAATTTTTCGTAAGTTTGAACAAGAGAATCTAGAAATTAAAATTAGTCAACATTTTTTTGAAATGTTGAAACCATTCTATGTGAAAATCAACCATGCTCGCACCACTTGTTGTTGTAGGCAACATGTTGAATTTGTGATGCATTATGCTAAATTTTTACGTATTCGTTCTATTTTTCATTCTGAAACTATGTTATCGAATGTGGTGTTCAAGTTCCACCAATATCTTCCAGGGATTTCATTCCTACTATATTTTGTGAAAAAGAAGTTGGACAATTTTTTTATAGTCGTGGATTGTTTAGATGGAAGTCAGAAGACACATGGCAATGGATTACCTAAATTGGAAAGTTACATCCATGAGCAAATCAAGGTACAATAGGACATAATTTAGTTGAATTTGATAAATATAAATCAGTTGCATACCAATGAAAGATGGAAAAGAGTCTAAACGGTGTGAGCTAGTTACAGAACAAATGCCCATTTTTCAATTTATGAGAAAATTTAAGGATGAAATTGTTTATGAGTATGCGAGGCATACACATAGAGCTCGATGGTTGGATGAACAATTCAAGCTATGCAAAGACACATTTCCTATTGGTACTATTGTTTCAAAGTGGTGATTTTACAGAGAATTACACATCATCGCAACCACAAATGGAGGTTCAATCGCAATATTACAACTCAAGACAAGTTGCCATTTTTGTGCATATAGCATTTCTACATTCTCCGACAAGACAGACAGAATGATCAATTTTTTTAAGAGAGTACCACTTTTATATTAGTGATGATCATACTCATTCTATTGAATTTGTGCAAGGGTGTTTCCAGTTATTTTATGGAAACTTGTCTGATAGGGACATCCACTTCAAACAACATTATATATGGTCAGATAATTACACGTCTCAGTTTAAGAATGCATGAATGTTTTATCGATGAGCAGGATGCATGTCCAGATGGATGTGCAACATATTTGGAGTTTCACCGAGGCTGGACATGGAAAAGGAGAGCATGACAAGGCAGGGGCATGTGTGAAAAGAGCTCTTGCAAGAGAAGAGTCAAGTACAAAGATGGTGCTAAATTAAAAGATGCAAAGAGCATAGTGGAATGGTGTAATCGACAACATGGCCCGAGGTTCTCAAGAAAATTCCACAGTTTGTGCAGATATTTTTGGTCGATAGAGGAAAACATATTGCTAACTACGAGGATTGTATGACACTCACCGGGTCCAAAGTGATATGCACTCATTTTGTAGCTCGACGCTACTCGTGGGCCGTATGGACAAGAAAGTTGACATGTTTTTGTGCATCTTGTATCGAATTTGTCATCGCACGAGTGTGATTCACAAGAATGGGTGGAAGGATGGATTCAGAGGCCTCTAACTCCGCTTCCTAGTTATCAACCTCCACAAGCATTACAACTTGTTTCTCGCAGATGAAGTTACAACATCCAAGGACTTTGACAAAATTTTGATTTTGGTGCGACAAGGTATTTATGGTTATTTATTTAATTTTTGTATTGAGTTATGTCCATTGAAATTTTAATATGTAATTTAAATTTGAGTTTTTCAACCTTGGTTATTTTTCAGTAGGACATGTGTTTGCAGTGAATTGCGATGTAAGACAATGAAGAAGGAACAAACTATTTCTTATGTCGTTGATCGAGGAAAGAAAGAAGTTGACTTCTCCTATTATAGATGGCGAAGAGATTGAGTATCCCTATGTGGTCGGTGGTAGTTATCTGGAACTTGGCTTCGACGGTATCCATTAAAAACTCCTCTGTTTGGGTGTTTGAAGACTTTGAGACACACAGAAAATACTCTTATATTCACATCTAGTTCTATGAAAATATTCAGTTGTATAGATATCGAGGAAGACCTAATAACAAGATTCTTTTGGAAGGTTCGAGAGTTAGATCATGAAGCAATCTTGTCTCGCTATTCGAGTAGATCCGATCCCGATGGTTCATTGGAATGAATTTACAATGCTCATGTCTGGTATATATAATTTCAATTTATATAGCGTATATATATTTATATATATATATATATATATATAATTTTTTAGTTTAAAGATCTAGATTTAAGTTTGAATATATTTTATTTTAAATTTGTGTATTTTTGTGTCATGTATATAGATAGTATATGGTTTTGATTTGAAACTTAAATTTCTTTGACTAACAATTTTATGTTTAGGTTAGTGGTGCGTAAAAGCTTCCACCTTCACGTGGTTAGTATCGTTAGTAGAGAATTTTAAATTCTCGAAGCTAAGAGAAGCTTGAAACATTGTAAATTTTTTGTAAAAAAATTTGTAAATTTTTTTGTAAAAAAATGTTGTAAATTTTGTAAATTTTGAAAATGTTGTAAATTTTGAAAAAGTTGTAAATTTTGAAAAAGTTGTTTACAAATTTGTGCACCAAAAGAAGGAAAACTAAGAGAAGGCTATTTAGAGTCCGAGTGTCTGGATACGAGGCGTCGAATTTGATCGATATTTTGGTCTCGTGGCTCTTAAGGGACTACGCCCGAACGAAGTAGCCCGGAAGCAACGACCCTTTCGCGCACCGAAACACCACCTCCTCTAGCATTCACCTGGCCACCCGGACGTGCTGGCGCAGTCGGTTCGGTGCCACGACCCACCGTTTGCAAAATATAGCGTTTGACAACCTTACACTAGCTCCAACTGCACTATTTCGCGTTTTGCAAACAATAGGACAGCGAGAGCACCGAAATGAGAAGGAAAAAAATGAGAGAGGCTATTGTAGAGGGTCCGTATGCCGAGGTTCGGATCGACGAGGCCTCTCTAGGTGCCACTTGAGTCCGAGTAGTCACCCGTCGAAGTTGAACGATATTTTGGTCTCAGGGCTCTTAAGGGACTACGCCCGAACGAAGTAGCCCGTAAGCAACGACCCTTTCACACCGAAACACCACCTCCTCTAGCATTCACCTGGCCACCCAGACGTGTTGGCATAGTCGGTTCGGTGCCACGACCCACCGTTTGCAAAATATAGCGTTTGACAACCTTACACTGGCTCCAACTGCACTATTTCACGCGTTTGCAAACAGTAGGACAGCGAGAGCACCGAAATGAGAAGGAAAAAATGAGAGAGGCTATTGTAGAGGGTCCATACATGCCGAGGTGTCGGATCGACGAGGCCTCTCTAGGTGCCACAGAGTCCGAGTAGTCACCCGTCGAAGTTGAACGATATTTTGGTCTCAGGGCTCTTAAGGGACTACGCCCGAACGAAGTAGCCCGGAAGCAACGAACCTTTCACGCACCAAAAACACCACCTCCTCTAGCATTCACCTCCGGCCACCTGGATGTTTCACAGCAGGGTTTGGTGCCACGACCCACCGCGTTTGCAAAATATAGTTTGACAACCTTACACTGGCTCCAACTGCACTATTTCACGCGTTTGCAAACATTAGGACAACGAGAGCACCGAAATGAGAAGGAAAAAATGAGAGAGGCTATTGTAGAGGGTCCATATGCCGAGGTGCCAGATCAGACGAGGCCTCTCTAGGTGCCATGGAGTCCGAGTAGTCACCCGTCGAAGTTGAACGATATTTTGGTCTCAGGGCTCTTAAGGGACTACGCCCGAACGAAGTAGCCCGAAGCAACGACCCTTTCGCGCACCGAAACACCACCTCCTCTAGCATTCACCTGGCCACCGGACGTGCTGGCGCAGTCTGGTTGGTGCCACGACCCACCGTTTGCAAAATATAGCGTTTGACAACCTTACACTGGCTCCAACTGCACTATTTCACGCATTTGCAAACAGTAGGACAGCGAGAGCACCAAAATGAGAAGGAAAAAAATGAGAGAGGCTATTGTAGAGGGTCCTATGCCGAGGTGCCGGATCAGACGAGGCCTCTCTAGGTGCCACGGAGTCCGAGTAGTCACCCGTCGAAGTTGAACGATATTTTGGTCTCAGGGCTCTTAAGGGACTACGCCCGAACGAAGTAGCCCGAAGCAACGAACCCTTTCGCGCACCAAAACACCACCTCCTCTAGCATTCACCTGGCCACCTGGACATGTGCCGGCGTAGTGGGTTGGTGCCACGACCCACCGTTTGCAAAATATAGCGTTTGACAACCTTACACTGGCTCCAACTGCACTATTTCACGCGTTTGCAAACAGTAGGACAGCGAGAGCACCGAAATGAGAAGGAAAAAATGAGAGAGGCTATTGTAGAGGGTCCTACACCGAGGTGTCAGATTAGACGAGGCCTCTCTAGGTGCCACGGAGTCCGAGTAGTCACCCGTCGAAGTTGAACGATATTTTGGTCTCAGGGCTCTTAAGGGACTACGCCCGAACGAAGTAGCTGGAAGCAACGACCCTTTTGCGCACCGAAACACCACCTCCTCTAGCATTCACCTAGCCACCCGACGTGCCGGCAGTAGTCGGTTTGGTGCCACGACCCACCGTTTGCAAAATATAGCGTTTGACAACCTTACACTGGCTCCAACCGCACTATTTCGCGTTTGCAAAACAATAAGACAACGAGAGCACCGAAATGAGAAGGAAAAAAATGAGAGAGGCTATTATAGAGG
Organism: Taxus wallichiana var. yunnanensis; assembly: GCA_018340775.1. Taxonomy (NCBI): domain Eukaryota; kingdom Viridiplantae; phylum Streptophyta; class Pinopsida; order Cupressales; family Taxaceae; genus Taxus; species Taxus wallichiana. The sequence goes on along the minus strand of CM031240.1, from coordinate 910,184,262 downwards.
GTCCCTATGCCGAGGTGTCGGATCGATGAGGCCTCTCTAGGTGCCATGGAGTCCGAGTAGTCACCCGTCGAAGTTGAACGATATTTTGGTCTCAGGGCTCTTAAGGGACTACGCCCGAACGAAGTAGCCCGGAAGCAACGACCCTTTCGCGCACCGAAACACCACCTCCTCTAGTGTTCACCTGGCCACCCAGACGTGTTAGTGCAGGCGGTTCGGTGCCACGACCCACCATTTGCAAAATATAGCGTTTGACAACCTTACACTGGCTCCAACTGCACTATTTCACGTTTACAAACAATAGGACAACGAGAGCACCGAAATGAGAAGGAAAAAAATGAGAGAGGCTATTATAGAGGGTCCGTACGCCGAGGTGTCGGATCAGACGAGGCCTCTCTAGGTGCCACGGAGTCCGAGTAGTCACCCGTCGAAGTTGAATGATATTTTGGTCTCAGGGCTCTTAAGGGACTACGCCCGAACGAAGTAGCCGGAAGCAACGACCCTTTTCACGCACCAAAACACCACCTCCTCTAGCATTCACTTGGCCACCCGGACGTGTCAGTAGCACCGGTTTGGTGCCACGACCCACCGTTTGCAAAATATAGCATTTGACAACCTTACACTGGCTCCAACTGCACTATTTCACATGTTTGCAAACAATAGGACAGCGAGAGCACCGAAATGAGAAGGAAAAAAATGAGAGAGGCTATTGTAGAGGGTCCCTATGCCGAGGTGTCGGATCGATCGAGAGAGGCCTCTCTAGGTGCCACGGAGTCCGAGTAGTCACCCGTCGAAGTTGAACGATATTTTGGTCTCAGGGCTCTTAAGGGACTACGCCCGAACGAAGTAGCCTGAAAGCAACGACCTTTCGCGCACCAAAACACCACCTCCTCTAGCATTCACTGGCCACCTGATGTGCCGCCATGCAGCATAGTGGTTTGGTGCCACGACCCACCGTTTGCAAAATATAGCGTTTGACAACCTTACATGGCTCCAACTGCACTATTTCACGCGTTTACAAACAGTAGGACAGCGAGAGCACCGAAATGAGAAGGAAAAAAATGAGAGAGGCTATTGTAGAGGGTCCATATGCCAAGGTGTTGGATTAGACGAGGCCTCTCTAGGTGCCACGGAGTCGAGTAGTCACCCGTCGAAGTTGAACGATATTTTGGTCTCAGGGCTCTTAAGGGACTACGCCCGAACGAAGTAGCCCGGAAGCAACGACCCTTTTCGCGCACCAAAACACCACCTCCTCTAGCATTCACTGGCCACCTAGATGTGCTGGCATAGTCTGGTTTGGTGCCACGACCCACCGTTTGCAAAATATAGCATTTGACAACCTTACACTGGCTCCAACTGCACTATTTCACGCGTTTGCAAACAGTAGGACAACGAGAGCACCGAAATGAGAAGGAAAAAATGAGAGAGGCTATTGTAGAGGGTCCCTACACCAAGGTGCCGGATCAGATGAGGCCTCTCTAGGTGCCACGGAGTTCGAGTAGTCACCCGTCGAATTTGAACGATATTTTGGTCTCAGGGCTCTTAAGGGACTACGCCCGAACGAAGTAGCCCGGAAGCAACGACCCTTTCGCGCACCAAAACACCACCTCCTCTAGCATTCACTGGCCACCCGGATGTGCCGACGACATAGGTGGTTGGTGCCATGACCCACCGTTTGCAAAATATAGCGTTTGACAACCTTACACTGGCTCCAACTGCACTATTTCACGTTTGCAAACAGTAGGACAACGAGAGCACCGAAATGAGAAGGAAAAAACTGAGAGAGGCTATTGTAGAGGGTCCATATGCTGAGGTGTCGGATCGACGAGGCCCTCTAGGTGCCATGGAGTCTGAGTAGTCACCCGTCGAAGTTGAACGATATTTTGGTCTCAGGGCTCTTAAGGGACTACGCCCGAACGAAGTAGCCCGAAGCAACGAACCTTTCGCGCACCGAAACACCACCTCCTCTAGCATTCACTGGCCACCTGGACATGTGATGCGCATAGGTGGTTTGGTGCCACGACCCACCGTTTGTAAAATATAGCGTTTGACAACCTTACACTGGCTCCAATTGCACTATTTCACGCGTTTGCAAACAATAGGACAACGAGAGAGCACCGAAATGAGAAGGAAAAAACTGAGAGAGGCTATTGTAGAGGGTCCCTATGTTGAGGTGCCGGATTAGATGAGGCCTCTCTAGGTGCCACGGAGTCCGAGTAGTCACCCGTCGAAGTTGAACGATATTTTGGTCTCAGGGCTCTTAAGGGACTACGCCCGAACGAAGTAGCTCGGAAGCAACGACCCTTTCATGCACCAAAACACCACCTCCTCTAGTATTCACCTGGCCACCTGGATGTGCCGTGCAGTAGTGGCTGGTTCGGTGCCACGACCCACCGTTTGCAAAATATAGTTTGACAACCTTACACTCGGCTCCAACCGCACTATTTTCGCGTTTGCATAAAACAAGTAGGACAGCGAGAGCACCGAAATGAGAAGGAAAAAACTGAGAGAGAGGCTATTATAGAGGGTCCCTACGCCGAGGTGTCGGATCAGACGAGGCCTCTCTAGGTGCCACGGAGTCCGAGTAGTCACCCGTCGAAGTTGAACGATATTTTGGTCTCAGGGCTCTTAAGGGACTACGCCCGAACGAAGTAGCCCGGAAGCAACGACCCTTTCGCGCACCAAAAACACCACCTCCTCTAGCATTCACCTGGCCACCCGGACATGCCACAGGCATTCGGTTCGGTGCCACGACCCACCGTTTGTAAAATATAGCATTTGACAACCTTACACTGGCTCCAACTGCACTATTTCGCGTTTGCAAACAATAGGATAACGAGAGCACCGAAATGAGAAGGAAAAAATGAGAGAGGCTATTATAGAGGGTCCCTATGCCGAGGGTGCCGGATCAGACGAGGCCTCTCTAGGTGCCATGAGTCCGAGTAGTCACCCGTCGAAGTTGAACGATATTTTGGTCTCAGGGCTCTTAAGGGACTACGCCCGAACGAAGTAGCCCAAAAGCAACGACCCTTTCACGCACCAAAACACCACCTCCTCTAGCATTCACTTGGCCACCCGACATGCCGCGCATTCGGTTTGGTGCCACGACCCACCGTTTGCAAAATATAGCGTTTGACAACCTTACACTGGCTCCAACTGCACTATTTCACGCGTTTGCAAACAATAGGACAACGAGAGCACCGAAATGAGAAGGAAAAAAAGAGAGAGGCTATTGTAGAGGGTCCCTATGCCGAGGTTTCGGATTAGACGAGGCCTCTCTAGGTGCCATGAGTCCGAGTAGTCACCCGTCGAAGTTGAACGATATTTTGGTCTCTGTGGCTCTTAAGGGACTACGCCCGAACGAAGTAGCCCTAAGCAACGACCCTTTCGCGCACCAAAACACCACCTCCTCTAGTGTTCACCCAGCCACCCGGACATGTGTCAAGAACAATAGCGGTTTGGTGCCACAACCCACCGTTTGCAAAATATAGCATTTGACAACCTTACACTGGCTCCAACTGCACTATTTCACGCGTTTGCAAACAATAGGACAGCGAGAGCACCGAAATGAGAAGGAAAAAATGAGAGAGGCTATTAGAGGGTCCCTATGCCGAGGTGCGGATAGACGATGAGGCCTCTCTAGTGCCCACGAGTCTGAGTAGTCACCCGTCGAAGTTGAACGATATTTTGGTCTCAAGGCTCTTAAGGGACTACGCCCGAACGAAGTAGCCCGGAAGCAACGACCTTTTCGCGCACCAAAACACCACCTCCTCTAGCATTCACCTGGCCACCCTGATGCCGGCAGATAGCAGCTTTGGTGCCACGACCCACCGTTTGCAAAAAATATAGCATTTGACAACCTTACACCGGCTCCAACCGCACTATTTCACACGTTTAAAAACATTAGGACAACGAGAGCACCGAAATGAGAAGGAAAAAAATGAGAGAGGCTATTGTAGAGGGTCCCTATGCCGAGGTTTCAGATAGACGAGGCCTCTCTAGGTGCCACGGAGTCCGAGTAGTCACCCGTCGAAGTTGAACGATATTTTGGTCTCGTGGCTCTTAAGGGACTAGCCCAACGAAGTAGCCCTAAGCAACGACCTTTTCGCGCACCAAAACACCACCTCCTCTAGCATTCACTGGCCACCTACGGACATGCGACATAGTCGGTTTGGTGCCACGACCCACCGTTTGTAAAATATACAATGTTTGACAACCTTACACTGGCTCCAATTGCACTATTTCACAGCGCGTTTGCAAAACATAGGACAACGAGAGCACCGAAATGAGAAGGAAAAAATCGAGAGAGGCTATCAGAGAGGGTCCTACACCGAGGTGTCCGGATAAGATGAGGCCTCTCTAGGTGCCACGGAGTCCGAGTAGTCACCCGTCGAAGTTGAACGATATTTTGGTCTCAGGGCTCTTAAGGGACTACGCCCGAACGAAGTAGCCCGGAAGCAACGACCCTTTCGCGCACCAAAACACCACCTCCTCTAGTGTTCACCTAGCCACCCGGACATGCCGTCAGCGCAGTCGGTTTGGTGCCACGACCCACCATTTGTAAAAATATAGCGTTTGACAACCTTACACTGGCTCCAACTGCACTATTTCGCGCGTTTGCAAACAGTAGGACAACGAGAGCACCGAAATGAGAAGGAAAAAAATGAGAGAGGCTATTAGTAGAGGGTCCCTATGCCGAGGTGCCGGATCAGACGAGGCTCTCTAGGTGCCACGGAGTCCGAGTAGTCACCCGTCGAAGTTGAACGATATTTTGGTCTCAGGGCTCTTAAGGGACTACGCCCGAACGAAGTAGCCCGGAAGCAACGACCTTTCGCGCACCGAAACACCACCTCCTCTAGCGTTCACCTGGCCACCTGGATGTGCCGGCATAGTGGTTTGGTGCCACGACCCACCGTTTGCAAAATATAGCGTTTGACAACCTTACACTGGCTCCAACTGCACTATTTCGCGTTTGCAAACAATAGGACAACGAGAGCACCGAAATGAGAAAAAAAAAAAGAGAGAGGCTATTGTAGAGGGTCCCTACACCGAGGTTTTGGATAGACGAGGCCTCTCTAGGTGCCACGGAGTCCGAGTAGTCACCCGTCGAAGTTGAACGATATTTTGGTCTTAGGGCTCTTAAGGGACTACGCCCGAACGAAGTAGCCCGTAAGCAACGACCCTTTCACGCACAAAACACCACCTCCTCTAGTGATTCACTAGCCACCCGATGATGTGGCGCATAGTGGTTTGGTGCCACGACCCACCGTTTAAAATATAGCGTTTGACAACCTTACATTGGCTCCAACTGCACTATTTCACGCGTTTGCAAACAGTAGGACAACGAGAGCACCGAAATGAGAAGGAAAAAATGAGAGAGGCTATTATAGAGGGTCCCTATGCCGAGGTGTTAGATTAGACGAGGCCTCTCTAGGTGCCACGGAGTCCGAGTAGTCACCGTCAAATTTGAACGATATTTTGGTCTCGTGGCTCTTAAGGGACTACGCCCGAACGAAGTAGCCCTAAGCAACGACCTTTTCGCACACCAAACACCACCTCCTCTAGCGTTCACCTAGCCACCCGAGACGTGCCAAGCACAAGGCGGTTCGGTGCCACGACCCACCGTTTGCAAAATATAGCATTTGACAACCTTACACTGGCTCCAACTGCACTATTTCGCGTTTGCAAACATTAGGACAGCGAGAGCACCGAAATGAGAAGGAAAAAATGAGAGAGGCTATCAGTAGAGGGTCCATATGCCGAGGTGTCGGATTAGATGAGGCCTCTCTAGGTGCCACTTGAGTCCGAGTAGTCACCGTCGAATTTGAACGATATTTTGGTCTCAGGGCTCTTAAGGGACTACGCCCGAACGAAGTAGCCCGGAAGCAACGACCCTTTCGCGCACCGAAACACCACCTCTCTCTAGCATTCACCTAGCCACCCGGACGTGATTGCCAAGACAAGGGTTCGGTGCCACGACCCACCGTTTGCAAAATATAGCGTTTGACAACCTTACACTGGCTCCAACTGCACTATTTCACGCGTTTGCAAACATTAGGACAGCGAGAGCACCGAAATGAGAAGGAAAAAAATGAGAGAGGCTATTGTAGAGGGTCCGTATGCCGAGGTGTCGGATCAGACGAGGCCTCTCTAGGTGCCACGGAGTCCGAGTAGTCACCGTCGAAGTTGAACGATATTTTGGTCTCAGGGCTCTTAAGGGACTAAGCCCGAACGAAGTAGCCCGGAAGCAACGACCCTTTCGCGCACCGAAACACCACCTCCTCTAGCATTCACCTAGCCACTCAGATGTGCCGCAGCACAGTTGGTTTGGTGCCACGACCCACCGTTTGCAAAATATAGCGTTTGACAACCTTACACTGGCTCCAATTGCACTATTTTCGCGTTTGCAAACAATAGGACAACGAGAGCACCGAAATGAGAAGGAAAAAATGAGAGAGGCTATCAGTAGAGGGTCCTATGCCGAGGTGTTCGGATTAGACGAGGCCCTCTAGGTGCCACGGAGTCCGAGTAGTCACCCGTCGAAGTTGAACGATATTTTGGTCTCAGGGCTCTTAAGGGACTACGCCCGAACGAAGTAGCCCGGAAGCAACGACCTTTTCGCGCACCAAAACACCACCTCCTCTAGCGTTCACCTAGCCACCCGGACGTGCCGGCAGCATAGTCGGTTTGGTGCCACGACCCACCGTTTGCAAAATATAGCGTTTGACAACCTTACACTGGCTCCAACTGCACTATTTCGCGTGTTTGCAAACAATAGGACAGCGAGAGCACCGAAATGAGAAGGAAAAAATGAGAGAGGCTATTGTAGAGGGTCCCTATGCCGAGGTGTCGGATCAGACGAGGCCTCTCTAGGTGCCACGGAGTCCGAGTAGTCACCCATCGAATTTGAACGATATTTTGGTCTCAGGGCTCTTAAGGGACTAAGCCCGAACGAAGTAGCCCGGAAGCAACGACCCTTTCGCGCACCGAAACACCACCTCCTCTAGCGTTCACCTAGCCACCCAGACGTGCCGGCAGGCGGTTTGGTGCCATGGCCCACCGTTTGCAAAATACAGCATTTGACAACCTTACACTGGCTCCAACTGCACTATTTCGCGTTTACAAACAATAGGACAACGAGAAGAGACACCGAAATGAGAAGGAAAAAATGAGAGAGGCTATCAGTAGAGGGTCCTATATCGAGGTCCGGATCAGACGAGGCCTCTCTAGGTGCCACGGAGTCCGAGTAGTCACCGTCGAATTTGAACGATATTTTGGTCTCAGGGCTCTTAAGGGACTAAGCCCGAACGAAGTAGCCCGGAAGCAACGACCCTTTCGCGCACCGAAACACCACCTCCTCTAGCGTTCACCTAGCCACCCGGACGTGCCGGCGTAGGCGGTTTGGTGCCATGACCCACCGTTTGCAAAATATAGCGTTTGACAACCTTACACTGGCTCCAACTGCACTATTTCACGCGTGTTTGCAAACATTAGGACAGCGAGAGCACCGAAATGAGAAGGAAAAAATGAGAGAGGCTATTGTAGAGGGTCCGTATGCCGAGGTGCCGGATCAGACGAGGCCTCTCTAGGTGCCACGGAGTCCGAGTAGTCACCATCGAATTTGAACGATATTTTGGTCTCAGGGCTCTTAAGGGACTAAGCCCGAACGAAGTAGCCCGGAAGCAACGACCCTTTCGCGCACCAAAACACCACCTCCTCTAGCATTCACCTAGCCACCCGGACGTGCCGGCGTAGGTGGTTTGGTGCCACGGCCCACCGTTTGCAAAATACAGCGTTTGACAACCTTACACTGGCTCCAACTGCACTATTTCGCGCGTTTGCAAACATTAGGACAACGAGAGCACCGAAATGAGAAGGAAAAAAATGAGAGAGGCTATTGTAGAGGGTCCGTATGCCGAGGTGCCGGATCAGACGAGGCCTCTCTAGGTGCCATGAGTCCGAGTAGTCACCGTCGAATTTGAACGATATTTTGGTCTCGTGGCTCTTAAGGGACTAGCCCGAACGAAGTAGCCCTAAGCAACGACTTTTTCGCGCACCAAAACACCACCTCCTCTAGCATTCACCTGGCCACCCGGACGTGCCGGCGCAGGCGGTTTGGTGCCACGGCCCACCGTTTGCAAAATACAGCGTTTGACAACCTTACACTGGCTCCAACTGCACTATTTCACGCGTTTGCAAACATTAGGACAGCGAGAGCACCAAAATGAGAAGGAAAAAATGAGAGAGGCTATTGTAGAGGGTCCGTATGCCGAGGTGCCGGATTAGACGAGGCCTCTCTAGGTGCCATGGAGTCCGAGTAGTCACCCGTCGAATTTGAACGATATTTTGGTCTCAGGGCTCTTAAGGGACTAAGCCCGAACGAAGTAGCCCGGAAGCAACGACCCTTTCACGCACCGAAACACCGCCTCCTCTAGCGTTCACTGGCCACCTGACGACATGCCGATAGCATTAGGTGGTTCGGTGCCACGACCCACCGTTTGCAAAAATATAGCATTTTGACAACCTTACAATTCGGCTCCAATCGCACTATTTCACGCATGCTCATTTGCAAACATTAGGACAACGAGAGCACCGAAATGAGAAGGAAAAAAATGAGAGAGGCTATTGTAGAGGGTCTAGTATGCCGAGGTGTTCTGGATCGACGAGAGGCTCTCTAGGTGCCACGGAGTTTGAGTAGTCACCCCGTCGAATTTGAACGATATTTTGGTCTCGTGGCTCTTAAGGGACTACGCCGAATGAAGTAGCCCTAAGCAACGACCCTTTCGCGCACCAAAACACCACCTCCTCTAGCATTCACCTGGCCACCGGATGTGCGGCAACGTAGTCATTTGGTGCCACGACCCACCGTTTGCAAAAATATAGCATTTGACAACCTTACACTGGCTCCAATCGCACTATTTAGCGTTTGCAAACATTATGACAATGAGAGCACCAAAATGAGAAGGAAAAAAAAATGAGAGAGAGGCTATTGTAGAGGGTCCGTATGCCGAGGTGCCGGATAACGAGGCCTCTCTAGGTGCCACGGAGTCCGAGTAGTCACCCGTCGAATTTGAACGATATTTTGGTCTCGTGGCTCTTAAGGGACTAAGCCCGAACGAAGTGAAGCCCGGAAGCAACGACTTTTCACGCACCAAAACACCACCTCCTCTAGTGTTTCACCTGCCACCCGGACATCTTTTGCCATAGTCGGCAATCGGTGCCATACCCACCGTTTGCAAAAATATAGCGTTTGACAACCTTACACGGCTCCAATCGCACTATTTCACGTGTTTGCAAACATTAGGACAAAAGAGCATCAAATGAGAAGGAAAAAAATGAGAGAGGCTATTGTAGAGTGTTATATGCCGAGGTGCCGGATCAGATGAGGCCTCTCTAGGTGCCATGGAGTCCGAGTAGTCACCGTCAAATTTGAACGATATTTTGGTCTCAGTGGCTCTTAAGGGACTAAGCCCGAACGAAGTAAATAAGGCAATAACGAATTTTTGCGCATCGAAACACCACCTCCTCTAGCGTTCACTTGGCCACCGTGACATGTTTAAAAATATAGTGGTTGAGTGCCACGACCCACCCGTTTTGCAAAATATAGCGTTTGTCTGACAACCTTACACTCGGCTCCAATCGCACTATTCGCGTTCCACAAACATTAGGACAGCGAGAGCAATGAAATGAGAAGGAAAATAATGAGAGAGCTATATCAGAGGGTCCGTATGCCGAGGTTCGGATCGATGAGGCCTCTCTAGGAGCCACAGAGTCCGAGTAGTCACCGTCGAATTTGAACGATATTTTGGTCTCGGGGCTCTTAAGGGACTACGCCCGAACGAAGTAGCCCTAAGCAACGACCCTTTTCGCACACCGAAACACACCACCTCTTTAGCGTTCACCGCCACCCGGATATGCCGGATCAAAATAAAAGGTTCAAGTGCCCACGACCCACCGCGTTTTGCAAAATACATGCGTTTCCTTATTTATTTAAATTAAATTACAATGACTTGGTACTTATGTTATCTCTTGTTGTCATCTTGTCCTTGGTAGGATTATATACATCTAGGGCTATGAGTGTGATCTAGGATGTGGTTAGTTGTATGATCGGATGTGTATATGATGTGTTGGACAAGTAAAGTGAAGTATTTACAATATTCCTAGATGCCCCTAATAGGTTAGTGTGTGTGTTTATATTTGTAGGAGACCTTCATGAGTTTTCTCTCTCAACTAACCTAAATGTATAATCTAATTCAACTAATCCAAATGAAACTTTCAAAAAAAATTGGCCGTTAAAATGCAATGGCTTTGGTTAATATGATGTAGATAGACCTTCATATCCATACATTTCTAGGACCTAAATTAATGTGTCTAGAGTATGACAAAAATTAGGTATGAGTATTTTAGAGGTCTAGATTGATGTTCAATAATCATGTGCATGATTTTAGAGGGTTGAGCTAGAGATTGGTTTTTATCTAGTGGATATACAATGCGAGATAGATCAAGAAGGCGCCTATGGTTAAAACAATGCATAAATGAAGTGTATATCAAAATAAGTACAAAATTCTATATTTCCAAGTTCCCAAACCAAATTTTGGGTAATAAACATTTATATCTTAATGAATTCAACACTACATGACACTTCATTACTTTACTCCAACAATGCATGAAATTTTCTTCATGTGCACATGCACCAATTAAATTACAACCCTTTTGATCGTTAGAATATTTTAGTGAATTTTATATATTAAAGATATCCTAAATCGATTGACAAAATACACATTATATCCAGATGGTGTTCTATATGGCATGGCATGGTAAGAAATTATATCCTAAATAAATTGTTTCTCTCATATTTGTTTATCGATCAAATTTATAGCCTTACATCAACACCACTTTTTTTGTTAACATAGTAATATAATTGGTTCATTGAGCATCCAATATTATAAATAACAATGTGGAAGTTATGGAATCAATATAATAATTCATAAATTTTTAGAAGTGACATGTAAACAAAATAAAAAACTAGTTAGAAAAATAATGAAAAAATAAAAAGTAATCAACCTACAAAAATATCCAACATGTAAAACTACAAATGATTGAAGATCTATAGGGAGAGAAGCAATATTTCTCACATTTAAAAATATCCAACATGTAAAACTATACATTTATTGACTATGCTTAAAGCATCTTTCTCACTCCCAAATTCTAAGTCCGCCATTTCATTACTTTTTCTTCATGTATGGTACCTCAAGAATCAATGCACGTTATACATAAACATCTCTAGACTCTAATCAAAAGAATCCATCTCTTCTCTCATATTAGATTCCATCCTAGCTTTGGATGGGTTCATGGGCCTAAGCTAGTATCAAGTGAATAATTTTTCCAAAGATCAATGAACTTTTAAAGGTACTCAAATAAGCTTTAGTTACTAATACTTAAGTTGGCTTGATATAGAGCTAACAATATTGTTTTAGTTTGAAAAATAAAAATTCAAAATGCCCATTCACATCTGAAATATACCACAAATAATAATGGAAAGATACTAGAAAATATATAACTAGAAGTCATACACTAAATCTACCGAACAGTAGATCAAAACCCACTTTCTCAAAGTTAGCAATAATACCAAAATAACCAAATTTATAGCCTTATTTAACCAACACACATGGATATATATATATATAAGAATCAAACAAAGTTGCTCCACGACGCACGTCTCGAAAATATATATGTACATGTATAAGTTCATAATGTATGTATACATCTCGAACTAAGCATGTGTCATAATGTACATATGGGACCACATGCGGTAGAAAAGGCTATATATATATACAATGGAATGAATAGATACTCATGACCACATATGTGGCATCAAGTGGACTATAAATCTACTCATGAAACATCTTCCTCTCTTCGAGCTAGAAGTAGCACGTCCACGACGGGGATGTAGTGGAGGGAGATGCCACTACGGATTTCATTCCGTGTGGTCCAGTGTCTCCAAGCATGCTGCAACCTAACTCCGCACATTCATAAACAACAAGTTTTTAACACCCAAAATTTTAAAATACCTTCAAAATTTAGAAACTTGTACAATTTAGTTAAAATGCATGTGAAATCTTACCGCAATGTCATGATCCCTATCGATTTGTTGTTGACGACGTGTCGCAGGGGACAACAATAGACTCACGGGGTAAGCTACATACAAATAATTAATTTTCAAATTAAATATTTCACACATATATATACCTACAAAATTTGATATTATAGATTTAAGTTTAATAAGAAATAATGAACCTCCAAAATTTAACAAATTTAAAAAATTGTGTACCTCGGTTAGTGGATTTTGCAGATGTTATGGCAAAGATCTACAAAGAGCCTCCACCGTCTGCATATGTGGAGGAGTCTCTCTCTATATGAGCTCATAAGCTATACAAAAACATGTACAAATCAATTTATTAAAATCTACTTAAGAGCTATACAAAAAACATGTACAAATCAATATTTAGTTACTCAAGAAAGAATAAAAATGTTATTAAATTTTATCTTCTATTTAGGCTAAATACATAGGATCTATAAATGTTAGCACGGAGGCCATCTATCTTCATAAGATTTTGACAAACTTTTGTATTTAATCTAGGTAACCCATAGTCATCTTCTATGACAATTAGAGCATCATTCAAATTTGAAGAACTTTTAAATCTAACATCACTGCACTCAAACATAACCCCCTTGGCATAAGCCTTAAGCTACAAAAAGGGGGTGGTTCTAGGAACCCTAAAGTAGTCCACACCTTGAGGGAACTGGTGGATGAAACAAGAACCTTTTATCCTACCTGACTAGTAAAGCCTTTGTGAGTTAGAGTCACAAATATCCTTAGTGGCGACCCTAGTGCGATTCATTCTGAGAAAGGTCTTTGCTCAGGGTTTTAAAGGGGTAGCTCGTAAAGTCTTTAGCTAGCAATAACATCGCGCTCACTCGGATATTTTTTTGACACCTAGTTGAGAGAGCCACCTAGGAAGCCACACCTTGTCCAAGCCAATCTAAGATAGAGGCCACAACTTTCATTTCACCATTTTTCATTTTTCTCGCATGTTACACACTTGTGTTTCACTTTCATCATTCACATTTTCTCTCTCATCCATCTTGTCACTTTGTACACTGTCTAAGTCTTGGGTTGTGGACATCCATATTCACACTTAAGCACTTTCATTTTCATCTAAGTCTTGACATTGTGATACTCACTTTATCATAGTCAAGCACTCTCTTGATCACCTTGATCTTTCATTATCATAAGTCTTAAGTTTAACGTTATTTTTTTGAACTCTAAGCATTCCCCATTCTTACATCATCGCATTTCACATTTACTTTCTCAACTTATTGACATTATTCACTATCATTCTCTACTCACTCTTACGTTGTCGCATTTTCACATCCACTTTGTTGAGTTGTGACGTCTTCCATTTTTATCCTATCATCTTACGTTGTCGTACTTCACAATCATTTTGTTGCATTGTCGACATCCTCATTATTTCTTCACTTCTCTCATTAAAGCATTCACTTTGTTTTAATTTGAGATCACTAATCCATCACTTCCCCCTTGTCTCTTATCTCCATTTTTGTGAGATTCAAACCTTTTTCTCATTGTTTATTCATTTCTTATGATGACCTTTACCTTTTCGTTCTTTTAGTGCTTTCACTTCCTTGTCGTGTCTTATCTTTTAACACACTTTTTTAAGAGTTGAAATCATTCATCATCTTCTTAAGTCTCCCTTTTTAACATACATTTTGTTAAAAGTCAAACAAAATCATCATTTTTCCTAAGTCTCTTCCTTTAACACATTTTTGTTGAGATTTGAGCATCATCCATCATGTTTTAAGTATCCTCTTGTCACACTTACTTTGACGCAAGTTGAGAAAACTTACTTCTTTCATCTCTTCCCTCTTTACCTTCAATTTCATTAACGGTCGTGACATATTTCAAGCTCCTTCATATTTCTTAGCACTCATTTTGCTAAGATTCTTCTAAACCAACACTTCAGTCCATCTTCCACCTTGACATCATTCATTTTGTTAAGCATTATTAAGTCCCTTTTCTCGTCACTCTTATCACACATTTTGTTAAGAGTTGATCGCATTCATCTTTCTTAAGTCTTGTCTCCCTTGACATTAATTTTGTTAAGTGTCGAGCACATTTCACTTTTCCCCCCTTCGTCATTTCTCTTAACACTTATCGCGTTAGGATTTAACCTTTTTTACATTTCTTCATCACTCTTATCATTCATTTTGATTACGAGTTGATCGCTTCCACCTTGTCAAGTATCTTTTCCTTCGTGACTCATGGTGTTACATATCTAGAGGTAGTTATTGAGAATCAAGATATAGTCTAGGTAAATAAGTAGATATGGGAAGATATCATTTTACATTGGATTGAGAAGTTCATCATACAAATAATATACCTATGACAGTGCAGTACGTGTCATTATTTTGGATGTTGGGAACATGTAGACCATGTGTATCCAGTTTAGTACTACAAACGAGACATAAGGGAATTTATCAACTGGCCCGAGAGGATCAAGAAGATCAAGAGGATTGGGTCAGTAACCACCTAGAAAAAATACTTATGAGATTTCTATTTCTGGATCTAGAGGATAGGGTCCACATCCATAATAATCACTTAATAATCCTCTTCACCTAAAGTAAGCACCTCAAGTCTATTATGACATGTATCTCCAATTACAAAAATTTTAGAGGTATTGAAAATGCAACAGAGCATGTGTACAAGTGTGAGATACTATGGTATTCTAAGCAAATTACAACTTTATATATGGTAGCTGTTGTATGTATTTTATATACGTTGAGTATAAGAAAGTGAAACTCATGTACACAGAGGTCCAAGAATTAGAAACAAAGTGTAAAGAGATTTGTAACTAACCTGCGTAAAACTCATGCGAGGCATGCCAAGAGTTCAGCCTCGAGCAGATGATGACCCCAGTGCTCCCGTGTATAAAAGAGAAAATATTAATACATGTACAACATACACGTGAAACAAATTATAATAATAATCTAGTGCAATTAAATGATTTATTAAAAATGTAAGTTTGTACAACTTGAAACTTACGTTTGAAACACGCCCAACCGTAATAGCTAGCATGTCGACACCGGATGTTTCCTTCACCGGCTCTTGCTATTTAAAATAAAATAAAAAATTAGTTTTTTACATGTATGTACATGACGTACAATCATATATATATTAATATCTCAAACATGTGAATTAAACTATCAGTACATATATATATTATTTAAATTTATTTAAAATTTACCCGTGAAAGACCAATATCGGTGGCTCCAGGTTCCAAAAACATTCCCAAAGATCTCATCTATAGAAAAAAAAATCTGTGAACCAGCAAATGATGTCTCGCCGCAAGGTGCATACGGCACCACATGATCACACAAGTGGTGTGGTGCACTAGAATCCGCACCTCCACCAACATCACCGGATGCAACTGGGTGCTATCTTGGGTGAGAGTGTCATGAGCTCCTCAATGCATGCAATGTATCAATCTCCACAACCTCCTTCACTTTGTAGGAGGGATAATCAAGGCAAGTGGGGGGTTTTGGGGCATGGGGATCCTAGGTCGACCTACGCGTGCACTGTGTCCGCTGCGTGCAGAGCCACCTCCTCGACCAAAAAGTCCGAAAAGTCAAAATAATTCGGGACCTCATCGAGCACGAACTCACAATATAATTTCTTCAAAAAATAAAGAGGAACCTCATTGTTGTTGCATGGTGGATAATCAAAACCATCCACCATCGGTCCCAAAAATTGTTTTTGATTCTATCATCATGGCACCAATGGATTGGGAACCGTTTTTGCAAGTAATCATAGGGGGCATTGGTTCTAGTGGTCGGTAAATAATGCACAAATGAGGTCTTTTCCAATTTTTTTGTCTTTGACGGCCGCATGAGATAGTTTATCCGCATACCACCACCTACAATCACTTCTAAAGGTGTTCCATCTATGTATTTGGTTGGTTACAGACTCGACTTCGCCAATCAATGTTTGCAATGTATTGGCTAAAGTCATGCGAGATGGATTTGTAGCATGATTTTGTCTTATAGTTTGAATTAGGTTCTCAATGACAATTTTATTTTCTTGGATTCTTCCAATGATATTATCTTGCGTTCCTGTTGGCTCAGTGGGGACAGAAGGAGCCACAGGGGGTGGATCTATGTTTGGAGGAGGGTTTTGAGGAATGTTCGGAGGGTTTTGAGGAATGTTCGGTGGGTTTTGAGGAATGTTTTGACGGTTTGCACGAGCCCGAGCTTGCCGACCAACTGATAAAACAATAAAATTGTATACATAAACAAACAATTCACAAAACCCATGAAAATGCCAAAAAAACCTAAAATGCAAAAAAAACAACCTAAAATGCAAAAAAATGATTACAATCGGGGACTTACCTCCTCGTCTTGGCGGCATGGTTGAATCTATCGCTATCCAGAAGTCCGATGAGCAATTTTGAGATAGTATTGAAAGTGCGAGTGAAAAACGTTTAGGAAAAGTCGCGGTTCGAAATGAAAATTAGGAAAATAACGAGTCGCGGGACTGTTAAATTTTGTCTCAGAGTTCCGCGATCGCGGAACTAGGTTCGGTAATTACCGAACCTAGAATTCAATAACTAGGTCGCGGTTTTAGGACCGAACCTAGAATTCAATAACCTTTATTCGGGTTTTTTATGTCCACGGAATTGTCCACCAACCGTGCACTTACCCGTAATATATGATGGTTCATGTCATGTTTTAGGGGCATGTGGTGAGTGTGATCCCTAGTGTACAGTGATTGCACTATGGGTGCAGGATGTGGTAATGTGATGTATCGTAACCCGTGAAAGTAGTGATTGTGTTATACCCTGTATATATATACCATGTGTAATACATTATGGTTAATGTGTGTGAATCACCATTGTGTTAGTGATGTAGTTATGTGTTATGTTGTGAACCTTGCACTAGACGACCCTTAGGGGATAGGATATCAAGAGTGTATGTGTGGAGAGAGGAGGCATGCACCAGGTTTTCATAATCTTGAGCCAAGTACGAGTGAGGAAGTGGAGTCTTATATAGACTGAAAATCCACTTCTATCTGTTTAGTATACTTCAAGCTTGCTTAGTATATTGTGGGTGTGCACCACCTTAGGCTCAAGTTATGCAACTAGAGTTCCCTGCTCTTTCTTATTGGATTGTTCATTGGACAATCCTATGTAATTTTGACTATGTTGATCCTTGTGGGAGTACAGAGGGATGATTGAGATAGAGATGATGATAGTTACATTATTTGATTTACTCATTTCTAGTTACACGTGTAGTTTTACGAAATGAGGCTTTGATGTACGAGTGCCAGCAACTCGATGAGTACCCCTTCTGGTGGCGGTATGAGGCCACATAGTGATTGTAATGTGCTATTTTCCTCATTACGTATTTTATTTGTAAATTAATATTTATCTCTTTTAGCTAGAACCAACCGTTTTCTTGATTGACATGTTCGTATATTTTGGGCATTTATTTGAGTGTGGCATTAACAGTTGGATTTTTCACTAACCATGGCTAATTAGCCATTTGTTTTTTAGTTTTAAAGACTTTCTTATCATATTTAAAAGTTTTGTAGCCTAGCCCAAGGCTTTTAATTTTGCCACTTGGCCTTTGTATGGATTGTTATGCTAGTTCTAATGTCATAATGTGTTGAAATAGGGTCATGGGATTCACCATGGAGTAGTTAAACCTATGGACCCGCTTCATTGTATAGGGTACGCCCAAGGAGTTCTGAGATAACTAGCGGGTTGTTGAACCACGAGTTATTATGTCACTTGGGTTTAGGGGTGACGGGGCTCTATGTGCCTAGGGCCATAGGGTGACCCGGCCTCATTTAAAAGGAGAAAGGAGACGGGCCTCTATGGTTGAGTGACCTATTATTCTTTATGGCACTCTATGGTTGAGTGACCTGATATTCTTGATGGGGCTCTATGGTTGAGTGACCCGACTTGGTTCTGGCACTATGATTCTTTCTCTATGAGAGGTATATGGAGTTGTTTTATGATGCTTCAGGAGACATATGGAGTTATTTATTGATATTTTGAGATGTGTGGAGTTGGTATAGTGAGTTATGTGTACACTTGTGAGTCTTTTTGACACCTGGTTATGTTTGAGGCTTGACTCTTCCCTTGGTTGGTATGGACTATTGGATATTGTCTTGGCACTATGTTGGTACAGTCATGGATTTCTTTGGGTCTTGTGATAATCGTTGTTTATTTATCCACGCGATGAGTTGTTTGTCAGTCATATGTGTGTACTAGATCTATGTCTAGGACATAATTGGTTGAAATTATCTATTATGTGGACTACTTGTTGTCATTCCATGGTGGAATTAGAGGCCTTGTGATGTGTTACAGTCGTGAAAGTATGTAAGAAGATGTTACGTGGGTCATTTGTGATGTGTTGAGTTTTGTGTGACACCTTGAGGTCAATTACTGTTGGGCACCCATGAACATAAGACAATTGAAAATTTCTAAACCATGAATATTATAATCTTAAGATAAGAAATACCGTAAAAGAAAATGTAAACAAAGTAATATGGTAAACTGGAACTACCAATCTTCACAGAACCTTGAAAGTTAAAATTTCTACCAAATGTTCCTAGGGCCACCCCATAACCGTGATTTTGTATCTGAAATCTTAACCTTAGAGCTTACCCTCACCCATTTTGTCCCTTGTTGCTTACCATTTCTCTTTCTTCATTGTATGTCGCATCGAGGATGATGCTTTCTTAAGGGGAGGAGAATGTAATGCCCCATTCGATGTTTTCTCACCTCCACTGTCATGACGACCACATTACTAATCTTTTAACTTATTTGTGGTGCTCCTGTTGATATTTTGTTGGCTTTGCCCTTGTCACAGAGAACAATTGGAATTCTCCCACTGCGTCATGTCTTCTCGTGTCATGTTGTTGTTTTCTGCGGTTGGCCCCACCTCGTCCATTACATTTTCCTCCTATTAAAGGAAAATGGTGTGCTCGATTTATCAGGCTCGTAAGTTTGTTCTTGTTAATATGATTAACAAGTATTAATAAGTGGTAATAATAATAATATTATTATTATTATTTTATTTATCGATCGATGATAACTTCGTTATCTGATCGTCGACTTGTTATCAACTTGTTGTTATCTATCGATAAGCGATTGTAGGGAAAACACATAAACTTACACAATCTTTTAATTAAATAAAAATACATATATAATTTAATATAAAATTAAATAAAACTAATATGAAGGCTAGGGCGAAAAGCTCTAAAATGTTTGATGTTAGGGTTTTTATTTTTGACATTTGGAAATGGGGTAAATTTGGGGGCGGAGAGAAGATCCAAACCAGATGTCATCTCATGGAGTGCAATGGTGTTTTGCGGCCTCCTCCCAGCCTCCCAGCCGCTCCAAACTACGAGTGGACTCCCATAAAAGCATAATGGAGATAGGAATTTCTATCGATTGTTAGAGTCACAAATTTTTGGGGGCGCGATTTCTTGTTTGACCGAGAGGAAAAAACGGGACAATGACTCTCTAGAAATTCATTTTTGTTTGCGGCAGACATACTGGAAGACACGAGGTTTTCCTCTTAAGGTAGTCACGTTGTTTCACCATGCAACAAACATGTCTCTAACTTGATCAGTTTACATTTGCAGCAAATGAATCCCAAAGCATGTGTTAAAAAATGCACCAGACTGCGTGACTTCTTTCAAAGTGCATAAACGATAGAAATTTTTGTCGAGATGTGGAAGTTCTGAATCGCCCTTGAGGCATCTATGCACATAATGGATTTTTTGAAAAGTCGTGTGGATTTGTTTGTTGGTTCTGTGCAAAGTGGGTTTGTTGAATACACCTTGGAACCTTTAAAACAAATTCTGCATCCATTGCTAGCATCCTCACGCTAGTTTCTTAAATAGGATCTTTTTCAGGCATAGATGTTGCAGGTGCTTAGTTAGATATGAATGTAAAACGTGGAAGTATGTAATAAAGCCCATGGACTATGTGACAAAATTCTTGCAAAAAACGTGGCTTTTAGATTTCACCTTTACCTCTAGATTGACACTGAGCAGGACATATGTGACCATTTTGGTGCTCTTATAGGAGCCCTGTTACCTTTGGATTCACAGCAGTAAAAAGCCTTTAAATCTAGCAAGTTGGCTTTCGTTTTGAACCGCCATTTGAAACGTGGATGGAGAAATGTATTCCGTCTTCACAAACCTCTAGTGTTTATACTAGACAATTGCATGGATCATTCAATTTAGTAAAAATAACTTTTCGGGATAGTTTGGCGAAGCTATTTTGTAGGCCTACGATCGTATTTTGATGAGGTCAAATTGGACCAATTTCATCTTGTCACACCGAGAAAATTTGTCACCATTTGAAAATGGTTTTCTAGTTCTCAATCCCATCGACTCTGATGAATTCTCCTTATATAGGGGACCTAGTTAGAGATGTCTCATTGCATGCTCCTCCATCAAATGTTAGTTTTGAACATGGTTCTTTGGGCCCCACGAGCTAACTTTTTCATTTTACAAGCTGGGTCAACTATGACCAATGGTACGAAAAACTAGCCGCCAAATGCAAACCGTTCGCTCTTTTTCAAATCTGTTAGTTAATATGAATTCTTGGTATATCTGGGGACACGTAGAAAGTTAATCATGGTGTGCATGCTCATCGGAAGATAACTTTTGGAAGCAGTTTCTTAGCCTCGATCCCATTTTGAACATTTTGTAGCAAGTGAGAAAATGTAAGAATAAAAGTCAGTAGGACTCTCGTAGGGTTGCCAAACCACCCTGGAAACTTTAAACACATGCAAATAATTGTTTAAAACTCTATAGTGTAACTTCTTTGTGATAATTGGAACCTTTGACAAAATGATGTTTTCTCTCTCTTCCATTCTCTTTCTCTCTCCTGGGTTACAAAGTGAAGTGAAATGAAATGCATTGAATACATGTCTCTAAACTCTTTCTCTCGCTTGCAAATTTTAATTATTATTATATGTAAATGGGAAACTGAAAGATGATAATTATGTTAGATTAGGGTGGATGCCATGCCAGCGATTTATCGCTGATATCTTGCTCACGTGGTTTTTGTAGGATGAAAGAATGATGACGTAAAGGCGTTGAGTAATTCATTGTTTATTTTTGGTAATATATTGAAAGACTTATTGTTGAAATTGGTAGTATGTAAAAGTCACTAGATTATTAAGTGCTTGAGAAATTGGTATTTCTTTCATGGATGTTATTTTGATCCCAAAATTGTTATGGTAAAAGTGGAATACGAATGTCAAAAGGAATTGAAATTAATACCTTGTAGTGAACTTTCATTGTGTAATTATTGGTTTAATAATTGGTGTTGTGTTTCTTGCCTTGAAAATGTAATAAAGGAACCTAACCACAACAATCAACCTTAGTTCAAAAAATTTGTATATAACTAACCTGCCTATGTTGATCCCTTAGTGTAGAAAAACTGTGACCTTCAAAATGAACCTTTACACTCGATGGAACATCCTAGAATAGGCAAATAAGATCCCAACAAAGGGGTTTATCATCTTAGTAGGTACGTTTAGTGACATCGACATAAACTAGACATATAGGAGCAACACAGTCAAACTCGACCTGGAGTAAGTAGAGCTAATGCTTCCTTCGTGTCCTAGTGGATTGCCTTGTCTTCCAAAGATAGATTTAGAATTAAATTTTCTACATTGAATGAATTTCTTGTGGGATCCAGATGACATCATGGAGCTAGAGAAATAGTGGTTCTATCACTTAAAATTTTGTTAATGAATAGATCCTCTTAGCTATATGTACTATCTTTGGCTAGTGACATTATAGTGCTTTGATCTTTACGAGAGGGTTTATAGGGTAAATACATTTTAACCTTAATCAAATCTATAATAGGGATTGAAGCCTTGGGTGAAACTAGAATTAAGCTTAAGCATGTGCTTCTTTAATATGTTAGACAAGTACTTTTGTAACTCTTATGTTTAAAATGATGGTAATAATGAGTCCCTAGTGCGATGCAAGAGTAAATCATATGAGAGTAAAAATAAAATTTGAGGTTAAGAATAATGTCACTAGGAGTCCTTATAACTTAATTTAAACATCTTCATGTCTTACAAAGAATATGAATTGTCAAATGGTGTGATCAAACTTCGAAAAAACAAAGGATATATATCTTATGGGAATTCAATAAGTTTTGAATTATAATAACAATGATAGGGAAATAAATATAGTGTGAATCGAGAAATGTTTTTGGTAAAAAGCTACCTTGTATCTAAATCTCTGTCAAATCCTTTTATTGCATTCTGGACATCAAGTCACTTTCGCTTGAGTTGTAAGGGTAAAACTATAGACATCAAATAAATGTTGGAGAAGAATATTCTTAACATAATAATAAGATAATTAAGTATTGTATATGTGATTTGAATTGTGCCAAATAAGCAAGTAAGTTATGGAAATTTCCGTGATGCATAAAGGAAGCCAACTTAAAATGGTCGAACTGTAAATTAAATGTGGAATGAACTTAAGATTTTGTAGATGGAAAAAGGAGAAAGATATCCTTGCACAATAATGTTCTTAGAATGTTAATCGTAACTAAGATGCAATTAAAGAAATGATGTGTTGTGGGTTGCCAATCCTTGAGTCATTTGTCTTGTGGTTGGGTCATTGATAGTACTCATTCATTTGGAAAAGTGTGGTATAAACATGTATATGGTGTTGTCATGTGTCTATGTGATTTGATGACTTATGTGATTGTCGTTATGTGAGTCAAGTTTCGTACTTGGAGCCCTTGTTGTGTTGTGTGTAGGGAGCCATGTAATTCAAAAAAAAATTATCCTAGTATTTTACTATTTTATTTGTGTGCGTAACACGAGGGTACACGACATATATATATATATATATATATATATAAAATTAATGTTAGATATAAATTATAAATACAAATAACATAAGTTTTAGTAAAGTAAATAAAAATAAAGAAAGAAAGAAAAGTATAAAAGTAACCTTTTTAAAAAAATGCGTGGGAGTTAAAACTCTTACTAAAATTTTATAAATAAAAAATAAATAAATAAAAAAAGGAAATTTATGAAAAGTGCGGCCTGCACTTTTGGGTATTGTTTTAGTGTAAAAAGGGGGTGGGGTAGGTGACCCTCCCCTCAACCCAACTTACCACACATACCAAATTTTAGCAACCCCAACACTTTTAAAACCGACCTACTTTTTTATTACTTGACTGCATTTATTATTTTTTTCGGTGATGCGGCCGTACATGAAGTTTTCTGTCATGGCCGGACGATTACATATATATATATATATATATATATATATATATATAATCCTTATTTATTTTTCTTTTGGATTTTTTTTTTTGAATAAAAAAAAGGGGGTGCAAGAGGAATATAAATTTATACAAAAGCTTAGTTATTTTGTAAAATAAATACATGGGGTTCCTCCTTCTTCTACTCCTTCCTTAACCTGCAAAATAAAACAAGAGAAATGAGAGAGTAGAGTTAGAAAAAGAATATATTGCAATCCATAAGGATTCTTAGGGTTGCTTTTAGCAAATCTAAATCCAAGGGTGGAGAAAGATTGGATCTAAGGGTGTAGGATGCACCCTACATCACTTAAGTGATGGGGTATTTAAATGGGAATGCTTTAATTTAAAAGATGTGTGTGTAGTGTTGAATGTGGCCTAAGGGGTTAGACTAGGTTGTGCACCCCTTGCCTTTTTAATGAAATAATATAGATATTAAGGAGCTTGATTTAAAACTCAAAGGATATTTAGTCTTGTTTAATATAATTAATTTAGAAGGGATTAATGGGGCCAGGACATGAAAAGAAAATTGAGAAATATTAAAATAATTATTGAAGCTTAGTAAGAGAATTTAAAAATGGCTTTAATTTTGGAAATTGAGTCAATGCTAATCAGTCATCATTTTAGTTCCGTCTGCCTTGAAAATTCTTTGCAGAACGTCATTATCAAGAATTTAATTTTAATCCCGATGAATTTCATTGTCGTTCCCTCTCAAAAAAAAATTATTCCATAATTTTTCTAACTAAACCTAGGTTGTTCTTGAGTTTCGTGCGGGTGTTTTAGTTGGCATTACGCTTGTCAACCCAATTGAAACATTGTTGAAGACATCAACAAAGCTAGAAGAAATTGTGATACCTAGCCTACTTGAGGCTCATGAGTGGAAAATGGAAATGGTGAAAGGCTTAGGACAACTATGGCTCCAAAAGAATGTTGAAAAAGTCACCAATGCTCGAGAAGAAGAAAGAAGAATTCTAAGAGAATGAGCAAAAAAAGCCAGGGAAAAACTCAAAGGTAAGATCAAAATACATGAGATAGATATCATGTGAGAAAATACCAAGACACACTTCTTGATAGTTGTGAGATCGGGTAATTAGATCTCGCTCTTAGTATCTCGACAAACCGGTGGTAAGACCACCTCCAATGGTTACCCTTCCATCCAAAAAGATAGATTAGCATGTAAACGGTCAAGTCTTCTTTGCCATGACCTCTTAACCAATAAAGCATGCCACCCTGTGACCTCACATTGCAATTTGTGTTTTTAGAAAGGGTCAAGTTGAGTAGTTACCGATCACGCACCCCAAAATAATATTCTATGTACTAGAAATTACATATGAGTTACAATTTATGTTGTACAATATGTATGTAATGTTAAGTTTGTTAGAGTGTAATCTTGTGTAATATACAAGTTATCTTAAATTGTTGTAAGTTTGTTTGATGGGGAGGAATTAAGAGTATAGCACAACTAAAATATTTTACAAAAATACGTTCTAGTATAGGTTGCCACAACTTGTAGAGTATACTGATAAAGGTGAGATAATAAGATTGAATATCCGTTTGTTACGTTAGGTGAAACAATGTTTAAATTTAGTTTTTTTAATATCAATGTCAATTTCCTAAGGAACACATGAAAATTACCCACATTAGCAAGTTGAGAGGGTGTATTTTCTCAATGTCTTAGTATTGATCATACCATCCCCAAAATAGCCACCCTCAATTTCACAACTTGGTATTAAATAATACGGAAAGGCACTTCACATTTGGTGACTACTCATGTGAATTTGTAACCTACTTTGCATATCTTTGATTTCGCAGACCTACATTTTCGTATAATGGGCTCCTTCAAGATAACCATAATAATAAATGTAAATAAACTTTTCAAAGAAAAATAGAACCCATGCATCTATATGTATGGTTGACCTTCTTGGATGGGCTAGCTATCTTGAGTAAGCTATAACCTTTATCATTAAACGCCAAAGAAACTCAATGTGGGTGTGTGTGTGTGTATTTTCTAGGAGGGTATAGAAAAGTGATAACATTGAACTATATAACTATAGAGTGGAAATCTAGAGTTGGATGTAGAAGCATTGGAAATACATAAGGAAAGTATTATTCTTAAAGAATATGAAGAGTTGTTTAGTCGACAAGAAATGTGAGACTACAAATAAGGAGTGAGAGTGACATTCAAAAAGAGAGAGTCACCAATGCTATATTTTAAATGGAATCACATGAATAAGCTGTTGTGACAACACCTAAAAAAATAGAGGCTCACTCAAATAGGGAAGATGAACTTAAAATTATAAATTGGTGGGCTCACCGCATGCGAAATTTATAGATGGAAAATTTGTTTCACCTGAAATGATTAAAGCCCTTTAAAGTTTATCACCAAAAATGTAAGGAAGTTTAAATCTTGACATGTTCTTATTAGGAGATATTTAAACATTGGCATCCCTTCTAATGTACTTTACAACTCATGATGAGTCACAAACTACGCTGAAAGGGATATAAAGTTGAAGTTAGTTTGTGATTTCATTTCAATGTTAATACGACAAATGGAAAAAATGAATTCTACGATATCACAATTGCTTGAGCCATTTAGTGAAAATTTTTGCAGGCTTTGTGTAAGCCTCAACATTTTGGATACATGTTGTAATGCCCACATTTTCCACACACAAAACCCAACATAAAACCTAATAATTACTTATGAAAATTATGGAATACTTTTAAAAAACAAAAAAACAAAAGGCTGCTACAATATATCCACCAACTAGGTTTAAATATGTCACGATTAATAAATCTAAATATTCATAAGGTTGTCGAAATTAAATTAACGATTAAATTATTATTACTTCATTTCAATCATTATCCGTGTGATTTATTAACCAAGCTACCCTTTTTATAATTACTTAATTTAATGAACCCTTGCAAAACTCCAAGGTCATTTATTAAATCATTTATCTATAAGCAATAAAGGTCACAATTTAATCCTAACACTCTAATACCCTTAAGTGGCCCCATTCACATATTACCCATACCATTTTATTTAATTTACCATTCCCACAAAAATCACATCACTTAAAGTTGAAGGGTTCATCCTCCACCATTGGATCTTAGGTTAGGCTAAAAACCATAGAAATCTTTATGAGTTCTCTTTTATTTCTTTTCTTACCCTATTTTTTCATTTTCACTTTTGCAAGTTTGGGAGAAAGAGGAGGATGGAGGCCATGGGAGGTTGCTCAAATTTCTTAGATGGATACACATATTTGGGAGTTATTTTACATCCCTCTCACTTAGGGTTGGCTTGTATTTTTAATGGTTATTGTAGTATTGTTACATTTATTTTTATTTTTCTTTACCCCATTTGAGTATGGGCCTTTAGCCCCATTTTATTTCTGGTTTAAAATGATATAGACATAGAATGAGGGGTTTGAGTATATATATCCTTTTATATATTTCATTTGTTTACAAAATATTTTGAGAAATACCCATTTAAAAGGTCAGTTTTACACACACACACACACACACACACACACACACACACACACACACACACACACACACACACACACACACACACATAGACACACACACACACACACACATCCTAAAGGGTTCGGCATGCGTTTCTAGAATATGCGGCATGTGTAAAAAAAAAGTAATGACTGTAGCAAAGGATGGCCACAACCCTTTTTGTAGAGAGTTGTATAATTTTTGGGGGTGGGGCACCACCCCACCCCATATGATTTAATAAAATATAAGGTATTTGGGGTGGGGTTCCGCCCCACTTCACTATGGTTTAAATAAATCTATATTCCTAAAGACCATTCGGCCTAGCACACTCAAATAATATTTTTTTTATTACACCGAAGGTGTTCTCCTATGGGAAAGGAATATTCGGACATTCACGCCCTTGTCTTAAACTTGACAAGTTTTTTCATGTTTTAGACACTTGATTAAATTTGATGCCCATTTTACTGTTTTTACTTTCTTAAGTTTTTTTAACTGCAGTTTGCATGCTTTGAATCAACCAAACACTAGGGGGATTGCATATAATATGTTGAGAAAAAGATTGTGATAGGAGCTATACAATTCATACATTATCTTTTCGAGCGTGTCTTACTTTTTAGTATTCACGAGTATTATGGTTTCTCATCATCATTGTGTAATGGGCCTTTTGTTTTAACTTTACGGTATTTTTTATTATGTCCTAACCTATTCTATTGAGCACCGATACTTTTTCTGAGAGTTTCTAGACTACAAGGTAATGGTGATTTTCATGCCAAAATTTTTATTGTTTATGAGTTTAGAGAAGATTTGTTGTAATGGGTATGCTATGGTTTTTACGGTGAAGAGTGGTTTGTTTGGGTTCTTACAAATAGGGTTTTGGCTTTTTGTAGATCATGGTCATCGATGATGTGTTGGATCCGATTAGGAAATTGGCTGAAAGTTACCTACCAAGGTCTTCCGACTTGTTGTCCACTCTTGAACTGATTTTGTTGCTTTTGAAGAAGGAACATAGAAGATTATCATAGATATAATTTTATTCCTTCCATTTAATTTAAGGACTACCCCATCTCTCTCTCTAATCCTTTGTTTTTCTGCCATGGCTTTGATCTATAAATTTAAAACAGTTGCATTTGTTTATTCCTTTGTTTTATTCTTTAATCTATGCTTATTCATACCGTTTGTGGCTTACAGATGGTAGAGAGAATTTCCTCAATGTTCCGTTGAAGACAGGGTGAGTGCTCTGGATATGAAAACTCATGGCCCATTTTTTAAATTAATACTCAGAACCTATTTCCTTTTATGGTTTTAATGTTTCTCCAAATGGGCAGAGAGAGATGGCTCCATGGGATGAATATCATCATTGTAGAGGATTTTTAATGCTTTGTTTTTTTTGTCAATTAAGTTTTTAACTGAATAAGATTCGTTCCCACCTCGTATTTTTCTGGTTTAAGGTTTGTTTTGGATTAGATCTGCATTTAATTCACATTATTCAGAATGTTCATCTAATGTATTTTTAGGTTATTCAAGTAAATTTGTGTGACTTGATGTTGATATTTGGTGAATGCAATCAAGAGTGCGAACATCGACGAGAAGGAAGGCCAAGTGAAAGTTGTAGTTGTGGCTGGTTTAATTTGTTATATAGTCTCGAACCATCTAGTAGAAGCTTCAAAAATTTGAGCATCCCTTGAATTATGTTAACGTAGATCAAAAGCCAAAATATTTTGTCATCGTAGGGATATGAAGGAATTAGTAGTTTTCCTACTAAAAAGAAGAGATGGTTTTGCCACTAGGGCCAAGAAAATTCTACAAGTAGAAACATTCCTAAGCCACGGATAAACACCGATCTAAATTTCAATTTAGAGAGAGTCGATCTCGCCAATGGGGGAATTATAGGGAAATCATTTATGTTTATTGGATCACTAGGTTTCTACATATCCGAGACTAACTCCACCACCTCTCTGTATAAACATTTGAGAGAATAGCCGATCAAAGGGATGGGGTATCTAGAGCCACACCAACTCCACTGCCTCTTCGTGGTTTGAGGGATGGTTTTAATGTGCCTTTTGTTGGGGAGATTAGATGGGTAATTCTCAAGAGGGCATTGAAGGAATGGTAATGGAACCCGAAGAATCTGACACTGTTGATATGGGGTATTGTTGTGGTAGTGTCTGGGGCTATTCTTTTTTTGGTTATGGTTGGGTTTCTTGATAAGGCTCTGCACAAGAAGAGCCAAAGGAATGCCTGGTTTGAGATCAATAATCAAACCCATAACCGTTTCCGATCTCTTTCTACTTCAATTTTGTGGTTTGTTTTGAGTGGGGTACTTGGTATGATAATCAGGTGGTCCTCAGTAAACACTTGAAATTAATTTAACAAATGAATATAAACTATTTGAAGTATTAATTAATAGAAAATAAAAGAGAAGAGAGTTACTTGAGATAAACTGCTCTCAAAATCCTTAAAGTTTTCCTTTACACCAATTTTTCCAACCCCCTTCATAGTATGTGATGACAAAGTGCTATAAAAACCTTTATCTTTGCCTTGACAACACTTTATCTCGCCATCCCCAATTGTAGTATGTGATGCTAGAGGATTAGGAAAAGAAGTGGACACTACAGTGTGAACATGATTATCTATCGGCTTAGATATTGGAAAAACATATGTTGTTAAGCATTTTGTTGTTGATGAGGATTGACATTGAACTGTCTACAATGAAGATGCTTGAAAAACATTGGCTCGATTATTTAACGAGATAAGGAGCCATTCCTAGTATCTGATTACAAGACTATGTCAGGAGAATTTTAATTTTGTTAATTTTTACTAAACAAATGTATTGAGTGAATACTATGTGTTTTCAACATTGACCACACCGGATGAAGTTCGATCCATATTTGTGACAAACTCGGAAGCAATATGTCTTGTCATAATGATGTCTTTGTCAGGGATAGTGATGTCATATGTAGTGAAGAAGCGAGAATTTCAATAGATTGAAAAAACCGATGTAACCGAGAAGCTTGGTCACTCCGAGAGCTCTCGGGAAAAAATATTTGAAAAGGGAATATTTTCCTCACCTCTTGTGTCACCTGGACTATCTACCAAAGGAGTTAATGAATTCGAACCATCCCTTGAATACTGTAATGGTAGCTCACTCAAATAAGTAGATAACCTTGACGTAGTAATGTCTTCCTCTATTTAAGGAGGTATACCGAACTTCCACCACCTGTAGCAAATTGTGTATCTAAATTAGCGAGTAACCCCGACCATGTGAAAAATCTAGCACATGACAAAGATCGTGATGAAGCTATTGAAAATTTTCTATTTTCTTGGTGTAACAAATATCCTAGTGCATGAGTTTCCCGTGTTGGTACCCAAATTTAATCTCCTTCAAAGACCGAGCAACATCATGGATTTGACAGGACACTC
This sequence comes from Taxus wallichiana var. yunnanensis, assembly GCA_018340775.1. Taxonomy (NCBI): domain Eukaryota; kingdom Viridiplantae; phylum Streptophyta; class Pinopsida; order Cupressales; family Taxaceae; genus Taxus; species Taxus wallichiana. The sequence continues at coordinate 910,153,948 of CM031240.1, read as the reverse complement.
AAAGGACCTTAAAAGGATGTGATCTGATCCTAACTATTTTAGGTTGTGCCTTTCAACCAAGGTAAGAGAACCTATTTTGTAACCTCTGTTTATTGAAGAACAATGATAAATCCTTCTTTTACATAAATTTTATAGAGAAGACCTTGGGAAAATATGATCAACACACCAAATATGACTCTCACGAGTTGTCACTTCTAGATCATGGAGATATTTTCACAACAAGGCAAAGGTTACTAAAGACATTTGGACCCTGATTGCTTCTGCATGTTTTGGTAACAAAGATTATGCATTTATGCACACATGAAAAAAGGGTAGTACAGGTAGGATTGGTTTTTTTGAATGAATTTTTGGTGGGAGGTGGGGCAAGATGAACTTGATTCACTAGATCCTTGAGGAATCTTACAAAATGAAAGGTTAAACCAAACAAAATGCCACAAATAGCTAAAATGTTTCTTTAACTAGAATATGTGCTTCAATGGAGGCCCAGATTAGCACTTTTTCACACAATCTTTGAGATTCTATCATGAAGGCTCGAGTTAGAAAATCCAACAAAGCATCAAGATCTAAGTCAAATCACGCCTAAGGTACACCCAGAGGCTTACAAACAATCTCTGTCAACAAATGAAAGAAAAGTGATTTTAAATCATTTATTCCAATCCCAGATGAAAGCTCTTATGAGAAATGAAATTGCAGATGCCACTAAAATTATCACAAGGATTGAGGCCTATGTGATTGAATCAGATTTAATACAAGATTGCAACATAAACAAGAAAAACTACTCGCATACATTCAGAAATAAAACAAACACATTTTCTCAAGACAACACAGAATAACTCAAATTTGATTAAATCTATCAATAGGGGAAAGTTTCTAGAACAATCTCAGAGCTTGTCAATGGTCTGTACACTTGCAACCACCTTGACATGATCATATTTAATACAAAAGAGATATACAATTTTCTCAAATGGCTTCTCAAAATGATGGGCTCTATCAAGATTTTTCTATTAGAAAATTTCAGTCCCGACCCCTAACACTCCAACCATTTGCATGAAAAATTCATGCCATTTATAACATTTACAACAGACCCTTTTCCCCCAAAATACAGACCTTGAGTGCTACCAGTGCTTGCCATGATCACGATCATGATTCTCAGAATCAGATCTGTAAAAAGTCACCAGGTGCTCGAGGGGGAAGATCTCATCGAATATCTCCCGCATTCAACTCCTTCCTCTGGTAGATCACTCTTTCTTCAATTTTCCAACCACTTCCACCCCTAATCTATCAAATTTGGCTCCTTGCGTGCTTAGGAGAAGAAAAAATGGAAAATCTGATCGAGCACGATAGTCAGACCATTTTAATGGTGAAAGATGTCTTCAGATCTTCCCACCAAACTCAGATATCAACATTAACTCCCTCTCTGCTTGGCATGTAGGAAATACCAAGAAATCATGAAGACTCGCACTTCCAGAGTGTTTTTCAAAAAATGGGGGAAAATCAGATTTAGACTCTCAATTTTCCATTGATCTTTACTTTGAATTTGGGCCATCCACGTGGAAGATTCAAATTTTAAAACAGACTCGGGGGCTTCCTTTGAATTTTTACAACTTTTGGAAAAATGGAAAAAATTTCCATTTTGCTCCGCACCTCCGCCCTCGAGAAATGAGCTTGACACGTGTCCTAAGGTGGGCCCCAACAGAACCATGGCCAAATTTTGCCATTTCACTCCTTTTTGGAAAAAGGAAAATTTTCCAAGTTTTCCCCGTAGCTCCGCCTTCCCTGAAAAGTTTCTAATGTGGGTCAAAATATTGACTATTTCCCTTTGCCTTTCCTTGGGCCATTTTGACTTTTAACTCTTTTCTCCCAAAAGGAAAATTTTCCAAATTTTCCCAGAGGTCCACACTCCCTTGACTGGAGAAAGATTTTGACTTTTCCTTTATCGGGCTTGTGGGCCATTTTGAGATTTTAATCCTTTGAGGACAAGAGGCAAAAAATCAAGTTCGCCCTGATGGTCCACTTCCCCGCCCCTTTGAATTTTCAAACGCCATGTGTCACCATGGTGCACCTTGAGATGGTCCCAAAAATTTGATACCTTGAATGAGAGCATGGGCTCTCGCCACGTGTCCCGCCCGAAAAAGTTTTTTCAAGGCTTGAAGCTCATGGAAGGCACCATGTGTCATGCTCCGAGGTAGTCTCCTTTGGCCGTTGAAAAGTCAAACAAAATGCAAAGTGAGCGGAGGCCTCCACATGTCCTCCTGGTGCTTCTTTAAAATGAAACTCAAGGGTCGGTCCCCAAACATGTGTGGTTCCTCCACGTGTCCTAGACCTCCCAAAACCCTTTGAAAAAGACTAAGTATGGGAAGACCCATGAAAGCCTCCACGTGTCTCCATGGCGCAATTTTAAAATGGTGCCCAAAGTGGAGACCCTAAATGAGTGCGGGCTCGCCACGTGTCCCCATTTTCTCGCCAAACTATACCAGCTACATAAAAAAATTTCTTGTCTAAGTGGGAAAAGTAGCAAAAGAAACCTCACGTGTCCTCCCTGCTACTCCAAGGCCAAACCAAAAAGTAGATCTTCAAATGAGTGTCGTTCCTCCACGTGGAAAATTTTAAGTTGAGGTGATTCATAGAATTTTTGAAGTACCCAATCGAGCCATGTCCAACCAAAAGAGGCCACATTCCCTTGTCGATGCAAGGATGCAAATTTGACTAGGAGAAACACCCACAAACCGTAAAATACAAAAATGATCATTTGAGCCCTGAAAATGAAAATTTCTCCAAGGATAGAGAATTTAGAAATGTTACAAGGCTCAAATACATTCCTCAGAGATACATCCATTCATTTTTCTTCAAGTATTTAGGGAAAAAATGACAAGGAAGACAAATCTCAACACCGTGGAAATGGAAAAATGGGAGAACTTGAGTTTTTAGATGAACAGAGAATGAGAGACCCAAATTATAGACCTTTTCCAGAGGAACAAAGAAACAAGAGACAAACCATGGACCCATAAGTGATCTACGACCCAGGAACAGATTAAAAATGGCAACAAAAAAGATTAACCAGCACACACGGGGAAAAAAAAGTGACAGAGGCCATAAATCGATAGATTTTCAAAGGAAAATGGGGCGAGACTATTTTGAGCACCAACATCGGCTCCGACTCAGGGATGGGCACTCCCGTGAGTGCCACAAGAACAAAGGTAGACCAAGTGCCAAAATATCCATTGGGCAAAAAGTCAACTTGCAGAGTAGAGAAACAGAGCCATCTCCCAAAAACAAATAGAGAAACCAACAAAAATAGGTCACCGAGGACCAGAACGAGAAAAAACAAAAAAAAGGAAACAAACAACAAACTATACACTGTATACAAAAGATTTTTACCTTGATTCAAAGAAAACAATCAAGGAAAATCTTCAAGTGCCTGCCATCCTGGATATGACCATGCCAAGAGGTTTTGATATGTTTTCATCAACTAGAAATATACCTCTTTTTCTTCTTTGTTTAGTTTGTAAACCATCCATTTTCTCTGAAGCTCCTCCATTGTGTTTAAGTCAAATTCTTTAACATTTTTCAAGGCTGAATCATAGACCAAATTCCCAGAAAAACAGCATACTTAGGAGCTCTATTTTCAACACTTTCATACTCCCTAAAATCCACAAAACTCACAAAGTTGTTAAGATCAACATCTGCTTGCAAAACTTCATAAGATGCATTGCTTGGGTCTTCAATCAAGTACAACATCTTCTTCTCTCCATATAATTTCACCAAGTTTCCTTCAATGGGGATAGTGGCATAAGACATGTCCATTTGCACACTACCACCAACACTTGCTGCCCACTTTCTTGACAACAACATCCCCCACTTGGTAGGGCAGTCAACAATCACTACATCAAGTTTTAAGTTCCTTCCAGGATAAGATGCAAGTTGCACAACTAGATCTTTGACACATCCCACCACTGGCACCTCTCTAGAGTCCATGGCAGTGCACTTCCCATATGTTGTTGTTACTTTGATACCTAATTCATTCATGACCTCAAGAGGCATGACATTACATGAAGCTCCAAAATCAAACATACAGTTATGTAACAACTTGTCTTTGATAACTAGGGTAGTGAAGAATGGATCCACATTCAGCTGGGATTTAACCAAAGAAGTTCCTAAATAAACCTCTGGTGGTTCCCCTAGCTCTTCCAACACTTGTGGCTTTTCCAACACTACAACAGTAAGGGGAATCTCAACCTTGTTTACATCTCTGCCTTGTATGATCTTCTTCTTTGAATCCTAAATATTCAAAAGCCCTCTTCTTGTGCTCAGGGATCCTAAGCAAGCTCAACAATTGGGACAAGAATTTTGATTTGACTCAAAACTTGGGCAATGTCATATGGAACAAATTTGGGTAAAGCAACACTAGGAGAAAGATTGGAAAATTCATCAGATGGAATGGGATTCTTTTCAGTTTGGGCATGGGGAGGAACACAAGTTTTGCTTGGGGAAACAAGCTCTCTGCCAGATGCATTTTTCTTTGGGGTTTCTTTGGTAAGCAATGGAAATTTTGACTTGGCTTGTGGCCCCTTGGCAGCTTTACTTCTGGTATTGTGCTCCTTTTCTTGGGCAACTACAACATTCATTAATAGTTTCCTATCTTCTTCTGAAGGAACTCCTCCATCATACTTTTCAATCATTAATGCCCTCAAGTATTCAAAATCATTAGTGGGAAATTCAAAAGCTTGTACAATGTCTACTTCTAAAGTATGAGAGGGAGGAAGAAGAGGTACCCGGTGGATGCAATCCCAAAAATAGCAGTAGTTCTAGCACTTATTACCTTAGTTGAAGTTGCTTCCCTTGGTGAACTTGCAGGGATCTCCATCATGCAGCATCATCATCATCATTTCATCATCATCAACTTCTTCTTCTTCTTGCTGATCTTCTTCACATGGAGCATGAGGCATGAAACATTTGTCACACCAATCAATGACATTTGTCTCCTCCACAACAACAACTCTAGAAGCCAAAGGATCAGGCACCATTCTATTTTCCCTACCTGGGACTGCCTATTTCCAAATCCAATAGGTCCCTTTCCCCTCTATCATCGATCTTTGGTGATTTGTAAACCTGTCTTGGCTTTGTTTCTTGTGTTGACCTTGTGAGCTCTGCCCAATTCCTTTCTCACCCGAGCTAGTTTGTAGGAAATTTCTTTGACAACCCCTGCCAAAGTTTTCACAACTTCCTCCAAATCAAGCAGCCTTACTTGTTTGAGGTTTTTCTGGGTTAATTAGTTTTACACCCTCCCTTTTGGAGGCTTTCCAATTGCCTTGATGTTATTCTCAATTTGCAGAGCCATGGTGAAGGCTTGCCTCAAATTAGTAGGGTTTTTGTCCCTCAAGTAGTAAGAAACCTTTTTATCAAATGCATCTGAATATTTGATCAAACATGATTCATCACATGGCCTTATCCTAACAGAAATCTCCTCAAGGTCTTATTAAACCTTGTGTTGAAATCATGTATTGACTCATTAGGATTCTTTTGATGTTTTCAAATTATGACAAAAGAAACCTAGGGTCAGTTCTATCACCATACTACAATCTAAATGCATTGCTCATCTCAGTCCAAGAATCAATAGAGTTATCTGGAAAAGCTTTATACCAGTCCCTAAGCATCCTCTTCCAAAGTATGGATAAACAATTTGATATATACATCTTCATGTTCAATCTCAAAGTCTTCCATCATATTGATAAAAATATTTAGATGTTGATCACCAGTTATAGCATTGTTTCCTTGGAACTTTGGTAATCTGTTCCTTACATCTTGAGGAACTGCATTTGGATAACCAACCATTCCCACAAAATTTATAGGTCCAAAGGTGTTTACAAAAAATGGGGTCTGGGTGGGGGGGAAGGGCCATGTTGTTTTGAGGAGGTGACCTCGGGGAGTGACAAATTGATAAGGGGTAGAGGGTCTTTGAAACACAGGAGTATAATTTTCAAAATGGATATCCCCTAAAGGCCTTGTTTCTTGGAAATCCCTATCAACTTTGAAAAGATAGGGTAGAATGAGAAGCAAAACTTTTCAAAATCAAATGAAGGCCCCTCTCCAGTTGGAGAATTCAATTCCACAAAGAGGCTACCGATTAGAATCACTTGAATGGCAGTCTTTCAATGATAGGCTGATCACTTTCATCAATGGAGATCCCCCTTCTTGTCTGCTGATCTCCCACAACTCTCCAAGATTTTCTTCCTTCTGATTTTGCTTTTCCTAGCTCTAGAAATAATGTCCTAGCAAGATCCCTAGCAAAGAAAGATCTTCTTCCTTCCAGATTTGCAAATATTAGTAAAAAACTCACTTGACAGAGGTTAAGACACTGGTACTATTCAAAATTAGATCAACAGGAGTCACCACTAAGGATTTCCACCTTAGTTGTGCAAATGCACTAAATATGATCTGTCAAATGTTTTCAACACTAGAAACTGGAAATGGAAAGATTCTGACTTTTCTTTACCCAGATTTATCAAATGAAAGCTAGTGCACTAGGTGTAGAAACTGAAAGAATTACACACAACACTTGGAGCATATAAGAAGTGTTTTTACAGTGGTTTGAATGAACTAAGATCAATTTGCAACGATACAAGATGTTACGGGTGAAATTTGAATAAAAGCAATGTATTAAAAAGGTAGTTTGACGGGGCTTAAAATAGATATGAATAAATAGAAGCATGTTGAATCAACAAATTAGTGAATCAACAAATGTAACTCAATCAATCAACTCAAAAATAAGTCCCCGCAAAGCGCTGCTTAAGTGTTGGTACCCAAATTTAATCTCCTTCAAAGCCGAGCAACATCATGGATTTGACAGGACACTCAGAGGTAGATAGATAATCATGTATGTCATTTTTTTGTAGCGGAAGCAATCTATCTGACTTGTTAGCACTCAGGTTTTGAAAGGAGTGGGTAACACCTTAAAAGGATGTGATCTGATCCTAACTATTTTAGGTTGTGCCTTTCAACCAAGGTAAGAGAACCTATTTTGTAACCTCTCTGTTTATGAAGAACAATGATAAATCCTTCTTTTGCATAAATTTTATAGAGAAGACCTTGGGAAAATATGATCAACACACCAAATCTAACTCTCACGAGTTGTCACTTCTAGATCATGGAGATATTTTCACAACAAGGCAAAGGTTACTAAAGACATTTGAGACCCTGATTGCTTTTGCATGTTTTGGTAACAAAGATTATGCATTTGTATACACACAGGACAAACAGGGGTAGTATATGGGTAGGATTGGTTGTTTTTAAATGAAATTTTTGTGGGAGGTGGGGCAGGATGAACTTGATTCACCAGATCCTTGAGGAATCTTACAAAATGGAAGGTTAAACCAACAAAATGCCACAAAATAGCTAAAATGTTTCTTTAACTAGAATATGTGCTTCAATGGAGGCCCAGATTAGCACTTTTCACACAATCTTGAGATTCTATCATGAAGGCTCGAGTTAGAAAACCCAACAAAGCATCAAGATCTAAGTCAAATCATGCCTAAGGTACACCCAAAGGCTTACAAAAAATCTTTGTCAATAGATGAAAGAAAAGTGATTTTAAATCATTTATTTCAATCCTAGATGAAAGCTCTTTTGAGAAATGAAATTACAGATGCCACTAAACTATCACAAGGATTGAGGCCTATGTGATTGAATCAGATTTTAATACAAGATTGCAATAAAAAGAAAACTACTCGCATACATTTAGAAATAAAACAAACACATTTTTCTCAAGACAACACAGAATAACTCAAATTTGATTAAATTTATCAATAGGGAAAGTTTCTAGAACAATCTCAGAGCTTGTCAATGGTTGTACACTTGCAACCACCTTGACATGATCAAATTTAATACAAAAGAGATATACAAGTTTCTCAAATGGCTTCTCAAAAAATGATGGGCTCTATCAAGCTTTTTCTATTAGAAAATTCAGTCCGACCCTCAACACCCTAACACTCCAACCATTTGCATGAAAAATTTGTGCCATTTATAACATTTACAACAGAGACCCTTTTCCCCCAAAAACAAAAATGTTTTAATGCACCAGTGCTCGCCATGATTTTGATCGTGATTCTCAGAATCAGATCTACAAAAAGTCACCAGTGCTCGAGGGGGAAGATCTCATTGAATATCTCCCGCATTCAACTCCTTCCTCTGGTAGATCACTCTTTCTTCAATTTTCCAACCACTTCCACCCCTAATCTATCAAATCTGGCTCCTTGCATGCTTGGGAGAAGAAAATGGAAAATGATCGAGCATGATAGTCAGACCATTTTAATGGCGAAAAAGATGTCTTCAGATCTTCCCACCAAACTTAGATATCAACATTAACTCCCCTCTCTTGGCATGTAGGAAATACCAAGAAATCATGAAGACTCACACTTCCGGTGTGTTTTAGTAAAATGGGGGAAAATTAGATTTAGACTCTTAGTTTCCATTGATCTTTACTTTGAATTTGGGCCATCCACGTGGAAGATTCAAATTTAAAATAGGACCCCAAGGGCTTCCTTTGAATTTTTACAACTTTTGGAAAAATGGAAAAATTTCCATTTTTCTCCGCACCTCCACCCTTGGGAAATGAGCCTGACACGTGTCCTAAGGTGGGTCCCAAAGGAACCATGGCCAAATTATGCCATTTTACTCCTTTTTGGAAAAGGAAAATTTTCCAAGTTTTCCCCAGCTCCGCCCTTCCGCCATTGACCGAGGAAAAATATTGACTATTTCCTAAGGGACCCATGCGCTCATTTTGATGTTTTAACTCCTTTTCTCCCAAAAGGAAATTTTTCCAAATTTCCCCGAGAGTCCTGCACTCCTTATTGACTGGAGCAAGCTTTTGACTTTCCTTTATCGGGCTTGTGGGCCATTTATGATGATTTTAATCATTTGATGTCAAGAGGAAAAAATCCAAGTTACCCCCGATGGTCCGCCTCCCCCCCTTTGACTTTTCAAACTACCACGTGTCACCATGGCGCACCTTGAGATGGTCCCAAAATTTGATACCTTGAATGAGTGTGGGCTCACCACGTGTCCTGCCTTGGAAAAATTTGTTTGAAGGCTTAAAGCTCAATGGAAGGCACCATGTGTCATGCTCCGAGGTAGTCTCCTTTGGCCGTTGAAAATTCTAAGCAAAATGCAAAGTGAGTGGAGGCCTCCACGTGTCCTGCAGTGCTTCTTTAAAATGAAACTTCAAGGGCGGTCCCCAAACATGCGTGGTTCCTCCATGTGTCTCCTGAAACCCTTTGAAAATAACTAAGTATGGGAAGATGAAGCCTCCACGTGTCTCAGTGGTGTGATTTCAAAATGGTGCCCAAAACGGAGACCCTAAATAAGAGCGCAGCTCGCCCGTGTCCCCTTTTCCGCCAAACTGTATTTTTGCCATACATAATAATTTTTTTCTAAGTCTAGGGAAAAGTAGCGGAAACCTCCATGTGTCCTCCCGGCGCTACTCCAAGGCCAAACCAAAAAGTAGATCCTCAAATGAGCACCGCTCCTCCATGGACAAATTTTGAGTTGAGGCTTTTCATGAAATTTTTAAAGTACCCAGTTGAGCCGCATCCAACCAAAAGATGCCACATTCCCTATCGATGTAAGGATGTAAATTTGACCTGGGAGAAATGCCCACAAACCATAAAATATAGAAAATGATCATTCGAGCCCGAAAATGAAAATTTCTCCAAGGATAGAGAATTTAGAAATGTTACAAGGCTCAAATATGTTTCTCAGAGATACATCCATTCATTTTTCTTCAAGTATTTAGGGCAGAAATGACAAGGAAGACAAATCCCAACCATGGAGAATGGAAAATATGGGAGAACCCGAGTTTTTAGACAAACAGAGAATGGGAGACCCAAATTATAGACCTTTTCCATAGGAGAAAAGAAACAAGGAGCAAACCATGGACCCATAAGTGATCTACGACCCAAGAACAGATTAAAAATGGAAACAAAGATTAACCAGGCACAACACGGGAAAAAGAAAGTGACAGAGGCCACAAATCGATAGATCTTCAAAGGCAAACTAGGGTAGACTATTTTGAGCACCAACACCCTGTCTAATGAATTTTTACCAAATCTTGATGAGAAGGTATCTCAGAAACTACCATAGAGTCTGCAAGTATTGATGTTATATCCTTCCTTTCAAACTCAGTCTACCCATGCCCAATCAAGAGAAAATTATCTGTAGGATTATTGGCATCTGAATTTTCCCATTCTGCAAGGCTTTCTTACCCAGGGTGTAACAGAGCAGGCATTAGATTTTCATTTGCAAATGGAACATTTTCTTTCCTGGTGTCTTCACCCTGGACCTTGGAAGGTGACATATTCAAAGAAAGGACATATAAGATTTGTAAATTTATATGTATGAATTTGTAATAAATTTAAAATGTAGAGATAAAACCTTTAAATGTAATGCTTCATCTATATTCCTACACTTACAAAATAAATCACACATATTATCAACATCAACTACAAAAGTAATAACTATCCCTCCAAATTAAATAAAATTTACCATTCAAGTGTTCACATTGTATTGTACACATGCGATTCTAGTAATATAAACTATGAGCAAATAAAGTCATTTGGCTATGTGGGTTTTGTTTAATATTAAGATTTTTTTCCTAGTTTTATTTTTATATAAAAATAATTTTCTAGTTTAATAGCCATTTAGATATATGCATTTTTTTAAATATAAGAATTAGTTACATATATATAATTATATTATATTTAAATATATAAATTTATAAAATAAAATTTATATAAATATATATAATGATAATTGTAAAATTTAGTTTTAACTTATCTTAAATAATCCACCGAGTTTATTTGTATAATAAAATATAAGTGTAAAATAGTTATAAATTTACATTTATTCCGAATGTGGAGAAGTTGGAAATATTTCTTTGATTTAAACACTAAATACAAAACTTTCTCCTTATACTTTGTATGAAATTTGACTTCAACATTCCACTCAAATAGTTCCTTTTCAACCACAATACAATGAACTTAATAGAGAGAAGGAATTTAACCATTTTCTAAATGCAAGTTTCTTTCCTTTTCACAATAAAATGACATCTATTTCAAGAGAAATAATATACTTCCATAAATCTTTCCAATACAAACACAACTATTTTACAAGATGAAAGCACAAGAAACTTTGATACATTTCAGATTTGAAGGAATACATTTTCAAATAAATACAAATTTCAAAGTCCTCCTTTCAATCACTTCCAATACATAACTTGATAATAAAATTTACAAGGAACTTTCTTTAAAATGAAAGAGTATATAAGTCTTTCACGTAAGTGGAAACAACACGACCAAAAATACAATAAAAACTATTTCTTTTTCTTTTGATCTTCCACAAAACAACTCTTTCCAAGATGACAACTTGAACTCCTTCATTTCTCCAAAATCTAATCACAACAACAAAATAAGGGGAGTAGGCAACACTCTCCACCCAACCTATAATCCAATGAGAAGGAGAAGCCATCCTCCTCATTGGCCCCTGAGCCCCAACAATGAATCAATACAAGGTATCAAACAACCATGGCAACTTTTACATGGCTTCAACAACAATCATTCACACAAAATTTCAACACAATAAACACAATACAAAATAACAACACACATACCATTTTTCCAAGCACAAAGGCTCAATATCCAAGCCAAGAGAGAGAGAGAAAAGAAACATGGGGATTCACTTATGCCTCCTAATGGGATTAGGTGTCCACCTTAAAAGCCTCCAAAAATTCAAATCACATACCAACAAGACTCTTATGCCTCCCTTAAAACTCTTATGCCTCCCTCAAACTCTTATCCCTCCCTCAATAAACATAACAAGATAAATAAGAAATCTTTCTTATTATCACAAGGTGGGACACCCAACCCAAAACTCCTCAAAATGCATAACATAACTCTTATCCCTCCCTCAATAGATCCCCATTTTCTTTCTCCTACACAACCTTAAGGCCATTCTATTCCCAAAACCAAAACACACAACACTCATCCATTTACAACCATTTGCACCACAAAATAAGAAATAAAAATGCATGGTTGAAGTCCCTACCTTGCCATTGTAAGAGTATCCAATCCCCAAGCATAAGCTCCAAGCTCTTCTAAGTCCAAAACAAGCATAAATTAATCTTCCAAGATTAAAACAAAGGCTCCAAAAGCAATCTCCTCCAAAAATGCAAGAGTCCAAAGAAAACATGTAACCTCAAAATCACCAAACAAACTTGAATAAATAGAAAAGAAAAAGATGAGGGTGAGGTGGCTCCATGTAGGATGTCACATCACTTATCCTCGACTCCATGTCACATAGTAAAACACCAAACCAAAATCTGAATAAATTAGTGGGTGAGAAAGTGACAAGTTCTCCTTACACACACAAATCAAAAGCCACATTCAAAAGGAAAAATTAAAGACTCTTGTAATAAAATGTAATTATTTCACCCTTTTAGCCTCTAATATACTAATGGGGCTTAATTTTTACCCCATACCCCATAAGTATAGTTGGTAGGTGAATTTCGAGGTGTGAGACAAACTTAACTTGTCCCACAAGCCTCAAAAAATAATCGTTAAGCCAAAATCCGAGGTTGACATGCAAGGTTGAGTACACAAAGATAAACACCAATAGAAATACTTTCAAATCCATAGAAAAATCAAGGACAATCTATAAAAATTAAATACCCCTTGGTCAAATCCCAAATTACTATAATTAACCTAAACAAGAGCACATTAATTAACAATAATAAGGTGAATCAGTAGTGCCCACAAAAAAATAATATTAAAAGAAAATTAAAAAAAATGGATGTATTTTGAAGTGACATGGATCTGGGTAGCCATTAAGGCACATGGGAAGGGCATGGTGATGGTAGTGAGTGTGAAAGTGGGTTGCAAAGTGTTGCAGATGCCTTTTCGGACTTGTCTCTAATCCTTGCAAACCAATACAAGCACTTAATTTGAGATCTAGAGGCAATAATCACGTTGAGACCCAAGGAAACGTTGTAAATTTAGCAGTATTTGGAAAGTTGCAGTGACGGTAGAAGACATGGGTTTCCTCATAGATAGTCACTCTGTTTCACTTACTTTCTTGCATACTCCCCTGTGTGGGCCAATATATGAGCTCTCAAATAGGGTATGGACATCAATCCAAGAATAAAATATAGTGGGATTTTACCATATGTTGTAGTTGCACATGTTTTGGAAAACGCATATGAAAATGTTGAACCTTACACAAGGCAGAAAACTATTTGACAGAATGTATAAAAATAAGAAAACATGGGTTTTTGGACAACATTGACTACATGATATGCACAAAATGGGTTCATTGAAAAGGCTTAGAAACTTTTAAGAAAATGCAGATGAAGAAATCATGCTTCTCGAGATGGGTGCCATCATTTTTTTCCTATTTTCCACTTTCCATCTCAATTGTGTTTGAGCCATTCAGATTTGTGTTGTTTGGAGATTTGTATTGTTTTCTTTCACTCAAATATGTTGATCTTTGCTTCATTCAGAGCTCGTGATTTCCTATCACTTCTGTGTGTGTTCCAAATTCATGGTTTCATTGAGCCTTTATTTATTTTGAGGAGGGCTCGACATTGATTTAGCCCTATGCTCGTTTAACCCACCATTGGAATGCCTTCAAGCTACTAAAATTTATTACCATGTTAAGACCAAGTTGGAGATGCTATAGTGTATCCGCCTGATTTTTGTTTATGTAGATTTTAACGAAAATAACGAGGTCAATAATAGAAGACTTGTATATGGTCAAAGGAAAGATGGTGTGTCTTTAATCCATTACCAAAGGCCTCTTCAAAGTGTAGATGTAAAATTTGATGTCTTTGTGAATTCCATGATAATATGAGTGTTATTTGGGCTTTGGATTTTATGAGGCCACCGGATAGTCTCCTCCCATTGTACCTACCTCAAAATCATGGAGGTTCTCTGCTTGTTGCATATGGTCATACCATATTGTGGGTTGTGGACAATGTAAAGAAATTTTGGGACCATTATATTAGCAGAAATGACATTCCATGGAATGGCCTCGTTATTGCATGTTCTATTTCACTTCTCAAGGCTATCGGGTATCCTCTATCCCAAATTGAATACCCTTTCACAAAACCATTTAGGGTTACATATTATAGTTAGTCATCTTAATATTCTTGTCCCATTCCTCATTGAAGACGCAATTGAGGGATGCGACATGCTTCTTGGTCTCAATTTTATTTGTAGCTCTCAATCTATCATTTCCATGAATCATTTGTGACTCAAATTCATTCACAACAATCAGGTCATTTCTATTGATAGTGTCCCTCCATCTACTCCATGGTCATCATCTCCTCATGTAGTAGCTAGCACACCACCTACTTCCTCTAGCAAGACGTCACACCCCATGTTACTCAAAGCACAGTCTACACCTATTTCACCTACTCAAGCATCATCTACATGACCACTACTCCATTAGCCCTACACATTAGTATAGGCCTATTCCTCGCACAGTTACTACATCTCAACATAGATCACCACCTCATTTTATTCCACATGGATCTTCTTCACCTTCACATTCTATATCACATAGATCTCCATCACCGACACATTTTGTGATGTCATGACCTTCTTCATACATTCATCCCTCGCATGCACACAGACTTCATTCACCACTACAATGTCTATCTACCATACCTCCACTATTAGAGCATGGTCATACACTTTCATCTCCTACATCAGATGAAGGACCTCCATCCTTCACCGTCATTAGATAGTTCATTCATTCACACGCACTTGGGGGCATAACACTTCACATCCCCCCACCTCATCTTAGCATAGTCACACTCATCATCTTTTACATTCTTATACATTCATATCCTCACATTAGGCATACTCATCATACATTCTAGCGTCATTACCTAATGACACACTCTTGTGCTTCAGTTCACACTTGAATATTGAGGGATTACCACACATGAACCCCACATACCGCACCCATCCATATATTACGTGTCATACACCATATATTCTACATTTAGTCTACAACACTTTGATATTTGTGTATCATACTAGTCTAGCATTGCATCCTACTTCTACTACATATTATACCATACACATTTCACTCATGACACATCTTCCACATCATGCTAGTTTACATCATGCATCTAGCATTATATGTTACTCATCTTACATGTCACTCTATACATTATACTTTACACATCCTACACATCTAGCGTTGCATTCTACATACTATACGCTCTTCGACACATTACACACATTGCACTATACATTATACATGTTACACTTACACTTCTAATTTTATATCATGCATTACATATTCTACTCATTATATGGTCATCTCCTACTATTACATCTATAAGATAGGATTATACGCTCTACACTCACTACCCGATGATGCAATTTAGTTCCTTGATCCATAATCGACTGTCGAGGGTTTACAAATCAAATGAACCTCACACTCATCACACATTTTCTCTTCAACCTTTCGACATGTGACATTCCTAGGTTAGTGGCATACGCTTTAGGCTAAATCATCACCTATTCTATCATTTCCTAGTGGTATACACCTCGGGTTACATAACCACTCCTTCATTTCATCTTGTAGTGATATACGCTTAGGGCTAAATCATCACTAATACATTCATCTTATAGTGATATACACTTAGGCTAAATCATCACTTATACGTTCAATCTGGCGAGATATACCCTTTTTGCTATAGGGTTTGTTGGTGCTCAATTTGATCTTGCCCCATTTGTCTCGTGAAATTCTTCAATTTGTGAGCTATATCGTATTCTCTATCTCCTCGTATTGATGCATGAAAGCTTTGTCCTTCATTTGGTTTCATGATCAGTCCTTTCCTTTGGTCAAGGATCACTTTAAGTCCAGAATTTGTTTTCCATTCCTCTGTCCATGTGAAAGAATTTGTAACTTGGGCGTAAATTCAGGTTTTCCCCTTCCTTCTATTTTTCCATAGTCATGTTTTGTTTTCCTTGTCAATTTTTGTCCCAACATCTGTGGAAACATGGTCCTTTCTGATTGGATCTTTGATCGGCGGGAGGAATTTTGAAACTTTAAGGCCCACTTCAACTCAAGTCTTGTCCACATGGAGGGCCTGCACTCATCTGAAAATTTGCCTCTTGGTTTGACCTTTGGAGTTGCACCAAGGAGACATGTGGAGGTTTCGCTGGCCCTGCCTAGACTTAGACATTTTTTTCATGTGGCTGGTGTAGCTTTGTTGGACCATGGACACGTGGAGGCTTCCATTTGGCTCCTCTCTATACTAAAACTTTTCAAGCAACTTTCCAAGGCTTGGGACATGTGGAGGGCCCACACCTCTTTGTGACTTGCCCCTGTACTTTACTTTTGAAGAATCGCCAGGAGGACACGTGGGGGTTTCCACTGGGTCTCCCATACTTAGACATTTCAATGGCTGATGAAACTTTCTTGGACCCTAGGCATGTGGTACCTTTCGCTGGTCCTTAAACATTTTTAACAAATCTGCAGATTGAGACATGTGGTGAGCCGCGCTTGTTTAGGGTCTTCGCTTTTGGGCACCATATCAAAAGTGTGCTAGTGAGACAAGTGGATTTTTCCACTCACTTGGCCCTTGCTTGGAATTTTCAACGACCGAGGAAACTTTCTTGGACCCTAGGCATGTGGCACCTTCCGTTGGTCCCTAAAATTCTTTCAACAACTATGTTGGGTTGAGATGCGTGGTGAGCCCGCACTTTTTAGGGTCTCTACTTTTGGGCACCATATCAAAAGTGTGCCAATGAGACACGTGGAGGCTTCCACTAGCTCCTTTTATACTAAAAATTTTCAAAGGCCAAAAGGTAATTTTCTTGGGCCCAGGGCACGTGGAAGGCTGTGCTTGTTTGGAAAATTTCCTCTGTACTTCACCTTTGTAGTTGTGCAAGGAAACATGTGGATGACTCTAATCTAAAGTTGAGAAAGGGGAAAATCAATGGTTTTTGTGCATTGCATCTGATTTTGCCACCATTTTTGCTCCAAGACTCCTGGAGATGTGAATACACATTGTTTTTCATCATTTTTGATGAAACCCCTTGTCATTTTTGTCTACAAAGTGCAATTGAATGGATTTAGAGCTTAATTTTTGAGTCCAAGGTTTGTAAAGTTTGATATTTTGAAGATGGAATTGCTCGTGCACTTGTAAAAACATGTATTACCATAGAAGTTGGATGCAGGCAAGGTTGCAGTGTAAAGGATGAAAAATGTGTTGCTCGAGGAGGTTGTTGGTGCTCAAAATAGTCTCGCCTGAGTTTTCCTTTGAAAATCTATTGATTTACTTCTCTCATTACTTTCTTTGTTCCCCATGTTGGGCTCCGGTTAATCCTCGTTACCATTTTTAATCTGCTCTTGAGTCATATATCACTTATGGTTCCATGGTTTGCTCCTAGTTTCTTTGTTCCTCTGAAAAGATCTATATTTTGAGTCCCTCGTGCTTTGTTCCTTCAAAAACTCACGTTTTCACGTTCTCTCTATTCTCCATGGTCGGGATTTGTCTTCCTTACTGTTTTTTCCCTAGGTACTTGAAGAAGATGAATGGATGTATCCTTGAAGAACGTATTTGAGCCCTGTAACACTTCTAAGCTTTATGTCCTTAAAGAAAATTTCATTTCTAGGCTCAAATAATTGTTTTTTCTATTTTTATGGTTTGTGGCGTTTCTCTGGTCAAATTTACATTCTAGCATCGACAGGGGGATGTTGCACCTTTTGGTTGGACACAACTCGAGATAGGTACTTGGAAAAATTCATCAAAATCCTCAACTCAAAATGTTTCCACGTGGAGGCATGACGCTCATTTGAAGATCTCGCTTTTGGTATTTTCCTTGGAGTAGCGCTTGGGGGACACGTGGAGGCTTCCGCCGCTTGGCCTAGACTTAGAAAAATTTTCAAGTAGTTGGAGGAGTTTGCGAAAAATATATGTGGCGAGCTTGCGCTCATTCAGTGGTCCCCGCTTGGGCAACATCTTGAATTTGCGCCATGGAGACATGTGGAGGAACTGTGCATGTTCGGGGACCGGCCCTTGAGTTTCATTTTAAAGAAGCGCTAGGATGACACATGGAGGCCTCCGCTCACTTTACATTTTACTTAGAATTTTCAACGGGCAAAAGGAAACTGTCTTAGAGCATGACACGTGGCACCTTACACCGATTTTCAAGCATTTGACAGGACTTTTCCGGAGCACGACATGTGGCGAGCCCACGCTGCTCAAGGTATCAAATTTTTGGGACCACCTCAAGGTCCACCATAGTGACACATTGTAGTTTGAAAAGTCAAAGAGGCGGGCCATCGGAGGTAACTTGGATTTTTGCCCCTTAAGGATTAAAATCTCAAAATGGCTCGCAAGCCCGATAAGGGAAAAGGTCAATGTTTTTCCCCTGTCAATGGCAGAGGTGTGGGCTCTTGGGGAAATTTGGAAAAATTTCCTTTGGGAGAAAAGAGTCAAAAGTAAAAAAGGAAGTGTGGCCCTACTCTAATCAAATTTAGAAACGTGTCGGCCTCGTTTTCCAAGGTTAAAGGTGTGGGGAAAAATAGATTTTTTTCCATTTTTTCAAAAAGTTGTAGAAAGTAAAGGGAAGCCCCTAGGTCTGTTCTTAAGCCTAAATCTACCACGTGGATGACCCAAATTCAATATAAAGATCAATGGCAATTTGTGAGTCTAAATCTTATTCCCCCCGCCCCGCCCCATTTTCTCGAAACACGTCTGGAAGTGTGATTTTTCATGATTTCTTGGTTTTTTCTACACACCAAGATGAGAAGGAAGTTAATGTTGATATTTGAAGTTTGGTGGGGAGATCTGGAAGGTGTCTTTCACCATTAAAATGGTCTGACTTTCGTGCCCAATCGGATTTTCATTTTTCTTCTCCTAAGCATGCAAGGGGCCAAATTTGACAGATTAGGGGTGGAGGTGGTTGGAAAATTGAAGGAAGAGTGATCTACCAGAACAAGGAGTTGAATGTAGGAGGCGATGAAATCCACCCCTCGAGCACTGGAGACTTCTTGCAGATTTGATTATGAGAATCACGAAAGAATCATGGCGAACACTGGTGCATTAAACGATTTTTATCTTTTGGGGAGAAGGGGCTCTGGTGTAAATGCTATAAATGGCATGAATTTTTCGTGCAAATGGTTGGGAGTTTTTGGAAAAGTCAGAGACTGATTTTTCTAGCAGAAAAAGCTTGACAGAGCCCATCCCTTTTGAGAAGCCATCTAAGAAGCATGTATATCTCTTTTTGTATCAAATTCAATCATGTCAAGGTGGTTGCAAGTGTATAGCCATTGAAAATATTTGAGATTGTTTTAGAAACTCTCCTTACGATAAAATTTGATCAAACTTGAGTTATTCTGTGTTAATCTTGAGTAAAGTGTATTTATTTCATCTCTGAATGCATGCAAGTAGTTTTTCTTGTTTTTTGCAATCTTGTACCAAAATCTAATCCAATCACACAGGCCTCAATCCTTGTGATAGTTTAGTGGCATCTGTAATTTCATTTCTCAGAAGAGCCTTCATCTGGGAGTGAGATAAATAGTTTAAAATCACTTTTCTTTCATTTTGTTGACAGAGATTATCTGTAAGCCTCTGGGTGTACCTCAGGCATGGTTTGATTTGAATCTTGGTGCTTTATTGGGTTTTTTGACTCGAGCCTTTGTGATAGAATCCCATAGATTGTGTGAAAGAGTGCTAATCGGGCCTCCATTTGGGCACATATTCTAGTTGAAGAAACATTTCTAGCTTTTGTGGCATTTTGTTGGCTGAATCTTTCCATTTTGCATAAGCTCTCAAGGATCTGGTGAGTCAAGTTCATCCTGTCTCCCCTCCCACCAAAATCTATTTAAAACATCCAATCCCATCCATACTACCCTTTTTCTGCTCTGTATACCCACATAAGACCAAAATCCATTTGCCAAAGTATGCAGGATAGATTAGGGTCTCAAATGTCTTTAGTAACCTTTGCCTTGTTGTGAAAGTATCTCCATGATCCAGAAAGTGACAACTCGATGAGAGTCAGATTTGGTGTGTTGATCATATTTTCCCAAGGTCTTCTATACAAAATTTGTGAAAAAGAAGGGTACCTGTATCCCTTTTCGATAAAAAAGGTTACAAAATAGGTTCTCTTACCTTGGTTCAGAAAGGAACAACCTAAAATAGTTAGGATAAGATCATATCCTTTTAAGGTGCTACCCATCTCTCCACAAATCCAAGTAATAAAGGGACAGTCAAATCTCCTCCCCGGCTACAAAATGACATATATTTATGATCTGGTTGCCTCTAAGCTCCATGTTGAATCAGTGTTGCTGCTTGGCTTGAAAAGGAGAACAAATTTGGGTACTAACAGAGGTGACTAGGAGCCCCGTTAAAACAATGATGGAAATATTTGCAATGATTCACCTTTCGAACAACTGGAAACTTTTTGTTGCAAACCCATTAAACATCATTTTCGAGAAATCGTGATCAAATATGTAACAAACAAAGGTTCCTTGAATATTCTTTTCTTGGGGAAAGATTTAATGTAAATAAGTTTTATAAAAACAATGCTTTAGTCATGCAAATTGTTGGGGTTGAATTCTTATGAGAAAATTTGAGAAATCCTTGAGAGACCATGTAAGAAACCTGTTAATCTCTTATGTTTTAGATTTGATCATGTCAAGTTGGTTGCAAGTGTACAACCATTGACAAGCTCTTAGAATGTTCAAAGAAACTTTCCCCAGCGATGAATCTAATGAACTTCGAATTAATCTATGTTAATCTTGGGAAAATTTGTGTCTGCTTTATTTCAGAATGTCTGTAAGTAGTTTTTCTTGTTCCTATTGCAATCTTGTGTTAAAATCCCTCTGAATCACACAAGATCTCGTCCCTGTGATAGTTTAGTGGCATTTTCAATTTCATTACAAGAAGAGCCTTCATCTTGTAATGAGATAAACAATTTAAAATCACTTTACTGTCATTTTATTGATAAATATTGTCTGTAAGCCTTTGAGTGTATCTTAGGCATGAGTAACCAAGGGTCTTTAAATTTAAATTGATTATCTAGCTCAAGCCTTCATGTTAAATTCTTGGAGATTGTGTGAAACCGTGCAAATCTAGGCCTCCATTGATGCACACCTTTTGGTTGAAGGAATATTTTAGCTATTCTAAAGCATTCTGTCATTTAGTTTTCCAAATTTCGTGAAGGTTCTCAAAGATCCGGAAAATCAAGTTTATCATGCTTAATCTCCCACAAAAATTATTCAAAAATGATGAATCCCACCCGAACTACCCTGTTTGCCCTATATGTCTACAAGTGAATAAATTCCACTACCAAAATATGCGAAGCAATTAGGATTCCATAATGTCTTTAGTAACCTTAACCTGTTTAGAAAATATCACCATTCTTTAGAAGTGACAACTTGTGAGAGTTAAATTGTGGTGCATTGATCATATTTTCTCAAGGTTTCCTTTCAAATTTGTGCAAAGAAGGATATCTTCATTCTCCTTCACCAACAAAGGTTACAAAATGGGTCCTCTCACCCTGGTTGAAAGGCACGACCTAAATTAGTGAGGATAGATCAAATCCTTTTATATGGTGTTATCCATTTCTCCAATTCCCGAGTGACAAAGAGCCGGTTGAATCCCTTCCTTGGCTACAAAATGACTCATGATTCATTTGTCTCTAAGTATCTTGTTGAATATGTGATGTTGCTCGACTTCTAAGGGATAATCAATTTGGATACCAACAGGTTCACGCACACATCATTTCTAGGTCACATCTCATGACCACACACACACATTCACCACAACGTGTCACCACAATACAAACACTTCAAACATTTCCCGATGACACACTCTCATTTATGGTTCATTCTTGAGTGTTGAGGGGGAAAATTAACCTCATTGCATACATTTCCATTCACTCGTGGGTAGTACGGTTGGCGGCTCTTATCACTCCATTTTACATTCTATTTCATCCATCCACAACATATTGTATATTAAGGTTGCTTATACTCTTGCTTACTTTTTCTTGTTCATGGTCGCTTTATTACATATGCTAGTTAGATTACTTGCATGTCATTTATCTATATCATCCACACATGCGCGTTCACTTCTCTTTCAAGTGTTGATCACAGATACATGTCTCTTACATGCAACATGGATGCTCGCCTTCTACCATTCCTACACTGGTCGCTGGAGGCATCCACCTTCATCTCTCATAGGTGCTACCCTTTCATTCTGTAATTAACACTTTACATTACTTGGTTCTACACACTTTTGATATATTGGTTATCTTTCTAACATGCTAATGGGTGCTTCATGTGCAACATTTGTTATGCAGGATATTGTTTTGCATACTTAGTTGTTACATGGTCTTCTATTGTTTGATATTATATGTGGGCCTTTCCCTTTGTTTGGTGTGCACACTTGTTTATTGTTTGCATCCATGATGGCCTTATGTGTCTTGTGACATCTTTGTGTGGCTTACTTTGTCTTCTTATGTGTTTACATTACTGCTTTGTTTGGTAGCTTTACATCTTTTGTTTGCTGTAGCTTACACATTGTTTTGCATATACATTGATATATGTTTACACTTATCTATGGATAGCCTTCTTGTTTGTGGGTGCCTTGGTTTTTACCAAGAACTTTCCAGCGTACATGTGGTGGGTCATTTTGGGCCCACATTCTTCTATTAGTGATGTTGCATGCACCCCCAAAGAGGGGGCATCATTTGGGGATTTTTTAACATACTAACACAAAGATTATACACTAGTTCATTTCGCTTATATATGGCGAGTGGGTTTAAACCAGTCTATAAACCCCATACACAACGAATTTTACAGTACATGGTTTCATTGGCATTCGAGAAGTAGCTACAATCTTGGAGGTTACATTTGGTGTGCCTATACGTACCCAAAATTGTAGGGTACTGCACCGCCGGAACTACGTTACACGTGCCCCAATGATGATACAAGTCTCCTCGAAGGTGTTCGGGATCCGGAAAAGCTCTCCAAATATGTGTTAATATCCCGCATGCCCCGCTTTAGCTTTTCCTCCCCCTTTTCCTTTAATTTTTGGTCTTCAAGTGATGAAACCGCCACCCCACTGCACAGGCGGCGGTCCTATAACTACCACACCGCTGTGGTATAAGCATTCCTGAATGCATTTTTCCAAAACATTCTTTTATCGCAACTCATGTAAAAATCAATGTTTACCAACTTTTTTTTTCACCGCCTTTGCTTGTATTTATGATTCTGGTTCCCTAGAATAGTGTTTTGGCATTGTTTATGGTTTAAGAGATCAAATTGGTTTTCACCTTTGGGTAAATGGGATTCTATAAATAGTTGGCTTGTGCTCAAGCAAATGGCCCCTCAAATTTGCCTCTGAATTTCTCATTTCAATAGCTTAGCCTTTCAATTTTTCTTAGGATTCATAGTTTCATTTGTTGTATGCATGGTTAGTATTGTTTAGCTGTCAGAAAGCCACATATTCTCCTTGTGCAAGTGTTGTTATTATTTCATCCAATCAATTGGAGTAGGATAGTTTGATTTTCAATAGGAAGCCATTAAAGTTGCAGGTTTTGTTCACAAATAAGATAGTTTTAGGTTCTGGACGTTTTATGTTGCATGACTTGCAATAAATCCCGCTAGGAATTGCATAAGCCAAGCTTTGTACTCTTGCGCTATCCCTCTCCTACTCACATTGTATTCAGTCTATATCCTAAGCTGCCATTGTTCCAATATCTACTTCTGTTGATGTTAGCATTACACACTTTTCTGGATCCACGTGAGCACGAAGGAACAAGGAGATAACACTTAGGGATAAAGCCATACACAATGGATTCACCATTATTCTCAGAATCTAGGTTTAAGCTTTCAAGGTTCTATTTAAAACATATCAAATAAAGTAGTCAATCATTTCATTTTAGTTAATTTTACTTTGATATTACTGGGAAGTTGTGGGGATTGATATTTTCCGAGAAAATATGACTCACTCCTCACTTCGAGGTAGGATCGAAAGTCTATCAAATAGAGTAGATCAGGTTATCGTGTTATTTAGAATAGATCTACAAACCGCATGCATAAGTAGCTATACTCGGTTGCTTTGTTTGTTTTAATTACGTTATTAGTTTAGTTTTCAATTTTAGATATATTAGATAATTTCTCTTTAAATTTTGTTCAGTAGTTTATCAATAAATATCAAATTTAGGAATATACGTAGATATATCTTGCATAGTTAATTTATTCTGTCATTAGTTAGCTTTATATCATTTCCTTTTGTATGACAATCATGGGACCTAGAGAGCCCAGAGAATATGTATTCAAGCCAATCATGCCTCAACCCAATCTTATTACGGAAATAACTGATATAGATCAGAATCTTAGAATTCAGGTCTTCCAAATAACAACGGACTTACAAGAAATCAGCTCACAACTAAGAGGGTTAAACGTAGAAGACGACAAAGCGTATATGTTTTGGTCAAACCAGCCAAACTACAGATTACCCTAGACAAATATCCGCATGACTGTAGAAGGGCTTGAAAGAGAGAAAACATTCGGTTGTGATCCTTTGGTCCCACAGCAAGACACGCAGGAGACACTCTCATGGACATAGATACTAGTTTAAGAATTTAGGTTGCACGAACACTGTAAGATACTCTACAAAGATTACACAATGTTTTAATGCGAACATAGAGACCAAAAAGGCATCTCGACTATTGGATATTAGGGATTAGGGATTGATTCCGCACATGATCATAAAGAGTCTACAACCACGAATCTACGGTTGTGATCCACAAATCCCATAACCCAATGAGTCCACAGGTCAATCCGACGTTGACGCTGGCTTATGCACATTAGTATTTAGATCCACTCCACTTCCACCTATCATCATCACATAGTTATCCTTGTTAGACGTAGTAGCTAACGAAGCTAAGGATTTCTGGACTAGACCAGAGAATCGACCATAGAGTCCACTATACCCATCATCCATTTTCATGACCCTATCTGGAGACATACACGAAACAATCCCAGGTCATTTTCCATGTATCCCACAACCCATAGATCGAATCACGCCAGAGCTCGATATTGATTGGAGCCTTCGAGCAGTCATCCTCGCTGATTGATCTATCACACCAATTTAGGTTAGGAGGGCCTTCTTTGCCTTAGATTCATAGATTCCACTAGTGTGCATTGAAGACATAAGATTTCCTAACTAGTTTGTCTGCATCCCACACGTATTCCATCCCCACCGGCTGTCTCGGCATGACCTCGGGAGGTCGGGTGTGAGGAAGAGTTACTTGTAGATTCCCATGCTCGCTTGTCACTTTTCCATCATACAAAATTGGTGAACCCAATGTGAACAACACAAAGTGCTTTCCTTTTCCTTATTACCTCTTTCTTCCACCTTCGCTCTTTCCCATTATTCTGCGGGTATTCATATACCCCCCGAATATGTCGGGATTTGATGCATATGGCAGACCTCTCCTAGGTCTTGAGGCATACTACGCTCAAATGAATAGACAATCATCACCCTCGCTCTCAGTATGGGGTGACAATTATTCAACCAACCAATTGTCAACACAAACTCCGCCTCCAAGGACTAGATATAGCTCATCTTTCCAAATAGAGGAGTTGGATCAGCTCGCTCAAACGCAACAAACAGAGCCTTCAGGCTCGAACAATATGACATTCATAGGAGAATCTGGTTCATCTCCTCAAGCTGCTTAGACCACAAATTAGTAGACAATCAGATCCATACCTGGTTTTAGATGATGAACATTCAGTGCGTTATGCCAGGAATGAACAACGCTCTCAGAGTATGTACCCACCTATAGGAAGTTTACAAACACAACCTGAGGTCTCTTTTCAAGAAAATACCTCCATGCCACTACATATAGGAAATGCCCTTGGGGAAACTTGGCAGGGCAACGATCAGTTCATAGTGGGGTATCACATGCCTATACAACATCAGGATATACAACAAATGCCACTAAGGCAAAATACCATGACTTCACCAAATGAAGTCATTTCAACTCTAATAGAAAAGGTTAGAGGATTAGAACTTGCTCAAGCAAGTCAAAATTCTCAATTCATGCAGGCAGGAAGTTCCAATCCTCCACACCATCCTAGCCAAGTAGACCTCCTCACAGGAATAGGCACATTGGGCATGCCTCCTCAGTATTCACAACAAGCGCCAACTAGAACCATCATTTCTAACACCGTTCCAGTACCTCCCGGTCTAGTACAAAATAATCCATTCCTAGACAATACCCCTTCATACTTAAACATGTACTCCAAGTCACCAAAAGGAGATATGTTCTCCTCTTCCGACATGCTTTCTCAACCACAAGAATTTCCTATGTCCCGGAAAATACATACGCTACACCATATCAACAACCTATTCTACCTCCACCCCATCAAGCAGGCACCATTGATGGTCGAAACCTATGCGATAGGGACTTATTCAGAATATTTGAAAGAGCCCTTAGACTTCACCATACGAAGCGTCATGCTTCCAAGACCTCTTCCCGATTTTCCCAAATACAAAGGGGAGGGAGACCCGAACACACATATCAAAGCCTACGCCACAACCATTCAAGAACTGCTCCCTTGGGATGGGGTTGTTGCTAAAATATTCCCCAAAACCTTGGAGGGCATTGCCCTCGATTGGTATTATAGAATACCTGAGGCTTCCATCCATTCATTTAAACAACTCATTTCAGAGTTCATTAAGGTGTTTGACATGAACAAACTGTTGAGAATAGGAATCAGGGAATTCTTGCACATTAAGCAAGAACACAATGAATATGTCGCTCATTTCATCCAAAGATGGCATACAATCCTTTATTCTTTGGCCAGTGCTCCAAACATGGACCAAATGGAACTATGTGATTTATTCCTTCATTCTCTCAGCAGAGAGGTGAAGGAAGAAGTCCAGAAGTTCCCACTAAGGACTTACGATGAAGTACTTAAGAGCGCTCTCCGAATAGATCAAGTGGCAATAGATAGCGGTCGCAAGACATATGGAGCAAATGGGAGGTTAATCACCCCAACCAGAATACTACAACTTATCCTACTACCACAAATGTCAATCAAGGACCTAAAATCCTTAATAAAAATCATGGAGTGACAACAGATGGAGTAACTGATCAGGCTAAAAAGTAAATGTTGTGAATACTCCACCACTAATGAACAACCAACAAAACAACAACTTTACCCCAACAATCAATACAAAGTTGGATTTTAATCATCCACAAAAACAAAAACAACAACGGTGAAGCCCTACACAGGGTCCAAGCCAAAACTCAACTGGATATCAAAACCAAAACCAAAAAGCAACAAATGTAAAACTTTAATCCTAATAGGCAACAGTTTGATCATAGTTTTGGGCCACAATATGCCAAGCCAACAACCTAGGAATTACAATCCTAACTCGTATTGTGGTTTCCACAAGATTCGAGGCCATGACACTAGAATGTGCCATGATTACAATAAGTTCATGCAACATCTACTAGAAGAACAAAGACAACTTTTCATAGATATGTTCTTAGCAGATCTTGCATCACTGGTGCCAAATACTTTTACAGGGGTAGTTTCCCCTCAAAATGCTCCCCTCAAGATCTTCAACGATCCGCTCCCAAATCATAATAACAACAAATTAAATCCAAATGGGACGAATAAGGGCATAATGACAGGAAACAATGATCATGAAGCCTCGACTTCACTAAATCCACTAGTTGCACCACAATTAGGAAGTCAGCCACGACCCAAGATAGTCGGTTTAGTGGAGTTAGACACCGAACTACCCATGGGAGCCATAACAAGGACACGAGAGTATTCCTCTCATCCAAGTCCAAGTTACCCACTAGAGACAAATAACATCCAACAAATATTAGTAAAACCCGTAGGTACCTATGATTTAATTAGTGATCTAACAAAAACCTTCTCGCACATTTCTTTTTGGACTTATCAAGAACTCTCCTACCCACGCTGGGCTGCTCTTTTAGAGGCATTAGGTTTAGGTCATTTAATTAACATCACTCCACCTCCCGAAACACAGGTAAACCATATAGACTTTGATACCCACCCCACAGGGCAGCCGGATAGGGATACAGAGTTTATATTCGAAATAAACAAAATGCCAACAGACGCCGAGATTACACACACAGAGGTGATCCAGCCTTACATTTGCAAGTATGGGTTTATAACAATTACGTAAAATGTGCAATGGTCGACGATGGGGAAGCAGAGTTAACATAGTCCCCTTCTCCTTCCTTCAAAAGCTAGGGTATGGAGAAACGAATTGTTCCATGACTCGAAATACATTAAGAGGCTATGATAGCCTTAAAGCCACGTTGATTGGAACTATAATACTACCGGTCACCTTAGGACCCAAAACAATCCTGACTGAGTTTTATATTATAGATCGGGAAACCAACTATAATATGATCCTCGGCTAACCGTGGATACACCGTATGAAGGCAATCCCTTCTACATTATTTCAAGAAGTAAGATTCTTGCACTTAGGAAAGGTATTCATAGCCAAAGGTGATCCAAAACCATTCGATATACACCTAGCTGACTTAAAGAAAAGACCAGGTGTTCACTCAGAGTTTGAACTCCCAACAAACCAACTTAATAAACCCACCGACGCAAAACCGGAAGAAAAGTTGGTACCTACAATAGATCTTGAGACTATGAGCCTAATCAAGACTATCCCAGCCCTCAAGGATGAGGCTAACATTGTAGAAATAGTATCGTTAGGAACTACTACAAAAATTGTCGAATTATTAGAACAGGATCTACCGATGTTCCTACCATTTGATTCTGTAGGCATGGGATATACCCTAGGTGTTGGTTCTCTTCCAGCAGAGGATCTCTGCATGGTGGAAGTAACCGAAGCAGAAGATGTTAACACAACAAATGTCCCAACATCCATATTCCCAACTAAATATTAGACTCTCCATTTCGATGGAGCTAGATGTCGTTATGGAGCTGGGGTAGGTGTAATATTTACTTCTCCCGAGGGAAAGATCCTACCATTTTCCTTTAAACTAAATTTCGAATGTATAAACAACGTCAGCCGAGTACGAAGCCCTCCTCTTTGGCCTCATCTTAGCTAAGAGGATCGGTGTTGATAACATCGTGGTGTTAGGAGACTCACAATTGGTAGCAAACCAAATCTCCGAGGTGTACGAAACCGTAGAGATGAATTCTTACAACTCTACAAAACAACTATATTAGATTTGAGCAAAGAGTTTGACTTCATATCAATTGAAGCAATCTCGTGAGAACAAAATCTTCTCGCAGATTCTATAGCAACCTCTGGTCACGCTTCACTCAAACAGTGAGTAGGAAGACACCCGTTTCATGGTATCCTTCGCATCGAACCATTAGTGAAAAAATATCAAACCCTCTTTTAACAAATATAGCTAAGAACAAATCTACTATCCTAGACCATGTTGATAGTGATAGAGCCACTCGGATTACTTAAAATGCTTATGCAGCATTACATCTCACCCATCACGTGATAGATTTTTCCTTAATCCCACATTCATCTTCCTACTTCAGAAATCCCATGATAGAGCTTCCCCCACAAAAGGAACTCAACATATACATTAGAAAATGGAGACGATCTGGAATTACCTCTAGCCCCGCCTGAGTTTGAAGAAGGTAACGCTTCTTTAATCGAAGAAACAATTGATATTAACATCGAACGGAGGATGAACCAAATATCTTGAAACTAGGATCCTCGTTAACTCCAGTAGAAGTAGAAATACACACTCGAATCCTCAAGGAACATTAGAAGGCTTTTACATTTAATTATAAAGAAATGACAGGGGTTGCACCACACATCGCGGTACATAACCTCGTCACTAAATTAGATGCAAAGCTGATTAAACAAAAATTGAGACCAATGAAACCCAAGGTAGCTCTCATGGTGAAGGAAGAGGTAATGAAACTCCTCCAAGTAGGATTCATCAAACTAGTCGATTACTCTCAGTGGGTATCTAATATCGTTCCCGTTCTAAAAAGAATGGGAAGATACGCATCTACATAGACTTCGAGACATTAACAAGGCATGTCCCAAGGACGACTTCCTGCGTTACCATCCATAGACGTCATTGTTGACGCATGGACGCCGCTAGATTTGAGATTTTGTCTCTCATGGATGGATTCTTAGGATACAATCAAATCAGAATATCTGAACAAGACCAAGCTAAAACCACGTTTATCACTCCTTGGTGAACCTATTGCTACGATGTTATGTCATTTGGTCTTAAGAATGCGGGCACTACATACCACCGTGGTAATGACATATATATTTCATGATCTTATTCACAAAATCATGGAATCCTATGTAGATGACTTGTTGGCCAAGGCCAGGAAGCATTGTGATCACCCTGAAGTGCTCGCATCATTCTTTCACATCTAATAGAATACGGAGTCACATTAAATCCAAAAAAATGTTTCTTTGGTGTGATAGGAGGGAAGCTCCTAGGTTACATTATATCATCACGAGGATCGATGTAGACCCAACAAAAATCCATGCTGCTCTTGAAATCATCCCACCTTTCGATGAATTTGGAATCCAGTCATTTGTTGGGAAACTTGGTGCAATCCAAGATTCATCCCGCATTTAAGCTTTTCCATTCATCCAATCAACAATCTACTCAAGAAAGAGTACAACATCGATTGGACCAAAGATTGCAACGATACTTTCGAAGTGGTTAAGCATTTCTTGTTATCACCACCTACGCTAATGCCTCCTAGGCCGGACCACCCTTTAATCTTATATTCACGAGCTACCAATGTCTCGCTAGCCTCGCATGCTGGCTCAAGAAGATGATGACAAAAGAGAAGCGTGTAATCTATTTTATTAGCCGAACGTTGCTCGACTATGAAACACGTTATACGCAAGTAGAGTGAGAATGCCTCGCCATAGTCTTCACAACCAAATGCTTAAGACATTATATACTAAACCAAGAAACAAGGGTCATTGTAAAAATAGACCATTTACGAACCTTCCTCACGTAAGGGTCCTTGTCTAAAAAGGTTGGATGCTTTATAACCTTAATGGGTGAATTTGAATTAACTTTTGTAAATCAAAAGTCCGTTAAGGGACAAATCATTGCAGATTGGTTAGCTGACAACCCATTAGATGGAGGTGATCTAGTAGATCTGGATTTTCCCGATGAATGCATATATTACATTGAAACTAGACCTCCAATCTCGGAATGTCCTTGGTATACTGATATTATTAATTATATCATGGACCACACGTATCCGTAAGGTGCTACACCATACAAAGAAGGTGGTTACGCATTATCGTAGCTAAATACATTATTATAGAACAAGTGCTCTATCGTAAGGCATTCGATGGAATGCTTCTAAGATGTGTTGACACAGAAGAATCCAAGAAGATCCTCTACCAATCCCACAGTGGAATATGTGGAGGCCACTTTGGTGGTCATGCCACCGCTCACAAAATACATCGGATGGGCTATTTCTGGCCCACTCTAGAACACGACGCAGTAGAGTTTGTACGTAGGTGTCATAAATGCCAAGAATTTTCCCATGAGATTCACATGCCAACACAAGCTCTACAACCGATCCCAACTCCATGGCCCTTTTCTACATGGGGCCTAGATTTGATAGGAAAATTCTCTCCCTCATCTACAGATGGCCATAACTTCATAATCACGGCCACCGAGTATTTTACCAAATGGGTAGAGGCTATGCCTCTCACTACTGTACTAGTTTCGTAATCACCAAGTTCATTTTGAACCAAATCATTTATAGGTACGATGTCCCACAAATCATTATCTTAGATAATGGGACTTCTTTTAAGAATGATGAGGTTCATGAATTGTGCAATAAATTTAAAATAATCCATCATACAGCCTTCCTTGTATTACCCTCAAGCCAACGGGTAGGTCAAGTGAAAAACAAAACATTAAAAGTCATTCTTCTTAAAACGGTGAAAGAAAACAAAAATATTGGCATTTAAAGTTATACCGGCCTTGTGGGTCGACCAAACCTCAATAAGAACACCAACAGAGAAACTCCTTTCTCGCTAGTATTCGGAGTAGAAGCGGTTCTCCTACTTGAGGTTGAAATACCCTATCTCCATATCTCACTACAAGGGATTCTCGGATGAAGAAGCTTATGGAGAAGCACGTCTCTCCCAACTAGAAATCCTAGATGAGGCCAAAGTTAAACGCTGAAAAATGACATAGAATCTATGCTGACTGGATGTGCAGCGATATAACAAGAAGGTCTATGAACGAGATATATATGAAGGAGATCTGGTTCTAAGGCTAGACAACCGGATTGACAAAAAGACCGGTGAAGGAAGGAAATTCTACCCCAAATGGTTGGGCCCATACCAAGTCACGAAGGACTATGGAAATGGTGCATATCTCTTATGTACACTAGAAGGTGAGGAATTTGGTGAAACTGTCAATTCCCTACACCTTAAATGATTCTATGCATAAGCAACCAACACTATTTGTATAATTATATCTACATTGCATCTTCATATAGTTAGGTTCATTTTGTCCGCTTGTTTCGTATAATTTTGTGATCAAGGAACTCATTCTCAAAGCAATTCATTACAAACTTTTGATGGTATTGGCATAAACACTCTAATCATACTTCTTCATTTTATAACGTCATCACCTGCTTCGGAATCATTTCATCAAATAAAGCTAGATATGACAAAGTCTTAATGGTAACCATACCAAGATCTGCGGGCTTGTTCTCACTTTTGGTTTCTTCCTAGGATAGGTGTCTTGCCTATGGTGTTTTTAGAAGCTTCATCATGTCACATCTATCCCGTATGTATATCTCTTTGGAAGTAAGATCATGCTAACATTTTACTCAAATAAACAAGTAAAAATGGATCAAACAAAAAAATTTAATTTTACACATTTCCTGCCTCTACCAACCTTTGGTGATGAGCTTGCATCTCTTACTAGTGACGTAGGGTTGGGAAAGGATGGAATGCCCTTACTCACCTACACCTTGTCCATGGTGATAAGCCCATACTTCTTACTAGTAGCATGGGGCAAGGTGCAGGAGTTCTCTTGACAATAATGTTGAAGGTCATAATCAAACAATTTAAATAAACCTTTAAAATATTGAGTCAAAAACAAATGAATCAAATGTCCAAAATTCCAAGAGAGTTCAAAACCCTGAAAACCAGATTTTGTCTACCATGTGGCCATCTACGGATCTAATTCTAGATAAACCGCAAAGCAAGTAGTATTCTAAACTATGCGGTCACTTGAGTAGAGTAGGTTTGTAGCGTCCTAATTTGGTTCCACCAAAACTTTGTCTATCTCTCATCACTACCATTTCAACACATTTCATAACTTGTGCCCTTTCTAGCTCTCGGTGATGAGCCCTCACATCTTACTAGTTGCGTGGAGTTAGGAGTGGGGCAAGTTTATCTGCTCATCGTACCGGTTTATCATCACATTTTTTCAAAACAAATATGAAGTACCAAAAATTTCTTATAGAAACTAAAGTTCAAAATCACATTGTGTCTACATTATCATATATCAGCATCACGAAATACAAAAGGAAAGAAAACATTTGTATCATTTGTTCTCCATTGCATACATTCTAAGAAGCATATGAAAACAACATTATAATTTACATACGAAAGAAAATCACAAGAACATTGATACCAAGAGTCTGATCCAAAAAGAATATATATATATATATATATATAAATGATCAAATTTCTGTACAATGCCATCATGCACTAAGCATGGTCAAAATGCTCAAAGAGCCTAGGAAATACAAATACATCATACACAAACAATCTAGAGAGACAAACGGATTTTCAACCCCTATGAGATCCCTCTGAGGGTGCATGCCCATGTCTAGGACTCCGGCTACACCGGCGCTCCGAGTGCACGGAGGGCTCATGGTCCCAAAGAGCAGCAGCGTGGCCTCGCCATGAGAGTGACTCCTCATCGTGTGCTCGATGTCCTATACCCTACCACTCAGCAGTATGAGGGAAGTCACCATCCTGGCCACATGCCAGACAGGGGCAAAAACATCGGCATGCCTACCGGCCATCGAAGGTTCCCCTGCATCCATGGACAGCTCCGCGTGGGTCTTCTCCATAGGGATCATTAGGGTATCAGCAGTGCATACCCGTGAATCGAATCAGTCTCACCACTCATCGCCAGCCTCTCTCAAGTAAAGGAGAAAATCGATTTAGAAATAATCAAGAGATAAAAACAAATGTAAACAAAAGGAGAGATAGAAAATAAGGCAATCCTAACTAGAAACAAACATTAAAAGGAAGGATGATAACTCACTCGGATCTCTCGGGCCTCCAGATGGATCTCTAGGGTCAAGCACTCGCCATAGATGCTGCCGCCACCGACTAGCATGCTCCTCTGTTCCTGGGGCCACATAACATCCTACTACGGACTCATCCTCTCCACCCAAGCCCTGAGAGAGTGGCTCCTCTGAAACCAGAGTCACCCTCTCCACACTTTGCTCGCCCTCTCCACCTGTAAGATATCCTGAGTGTCATGCCACTCAGGATCGTTGTCCTCCTCTCCACCCGACTCACTGACCTCAACCTCGGTCTCCTCCTCCATCTCTCCCCGTGAACTCCTCAAACTCAAAGTCTATATCAATGGGGTTGTCGCTGCTGTGGGCGGGACCGGTGGCAATCTGAAGTAAGGGTTCCTAAGGAGCACCGGCTCTCCCTCGAGCTCGTACTACCCGCCTAGCTATAATGGGGACACCAAGAGTAACAATTGTCCAACCCCGGCCTCTAGGACCTCCCCTGGCCTCTTGAACTGATCTATATACTGGCACCACTGGGGGAAGCATACCCACGTAAGGCAGGCCAAACTGCTGAGGCACTCGACCAAAAGGATGTATCTCCACCCTCCCCATCCTGTCCACAAGCTACCCTGTGGTGGAGCAAGAAATCAAAGTAAGAGCCTCCTCACCCCATAAACTTGCCATGGCTTGATAAGGTGTGGCCTCCATGTCATCAGTGGTCAGGGAGGCGACTGGATGGTGAGGTGCTCTGAGCACCGACATGTCTGTCCATCTGGCTGCCCTCACAGCTCCGGGATCTGCCACCTCTACACCTCTCCCATAAGGGATGAAACACTCGTAGACCTAGCTCATAACTAGGGTCGGATGGCTCAATGAATACCCTTGTAAACGGACCACTTGGTACAAATCATGATAGGTGGTCCCAAGAATGTCGGCTCCCTGCATAAATCCGGCCATGCCCCTCAATCTATGCAATGATGGGGGACCAACAATATAGTAAAGTTTATCCTCCCTTGTCCCCGATCAATCTCGAGGCAAGGATCCACATAATGGCCTGACGAATCAAGGGGATAGGAAGGATAGGAATAGATTGACCTCATCCCCTTCTTCGAACTAGTGAAGATAACTGCATCTCCCATCTATGAGGCCCACTATGCTGTCTGAGCCCGTGACCCTGTTGTCTCAAGAGTGAGCCATCTCCCAATAATCGGGACCCCCAAGATACGGTAAACGTCCTCCAAAGTAATGGTCCACTCACCCCGCACTCAGTAATCGGAAAGTGTTCCAATCAGCATCCCAATATGAAAATAAGTCACAAAGTATGTGACTAGACGGTGCAACATGCGGGACCCGTGATATGCGCAGCAGATACCGGCCCTCTGAAGAGTGTCCTGCTCATCCTGAGAAAGGGCATCCAATACTCGCCAAGCCAATCACACTCTCTCTCTGGTTCCATTGAATATACTCCTCCTTCACCTGTATACACCCAAAAACACACAAAACAGAGTAAGTTAGTATCCAAATGACATTAGAAAAATCATGAAAATAGGTAAGGATGCTAAAAATGCAAAAACGAATTCAAATGAGTGTTGTTTTTACATTCTATACAGACCGCCGCCCCGAGCAGGTGGCAGTTCGTGTAATCACCACCTTAAAGGCGGTGGTCTTGTAACCACCGCCCTGATCAGTGGTGGGGTCTCACAACCACCGCCCGCTTAGGGTGGTGGTCATCTCCCAAAACCCACGTGGGTCATATGCCCTAAAACGGCTAAAAAAGCAAAATAAAGACCATTTTGACTCAAACAGAGCCTACCCAGTAGGTGCCCCTAGATAAACCTATTAAAATTGACATTTTTGAAAATAATCCCCCGTGACAAAGATTTCACCATTTTAATATTTTAGGGGCAAAAACAGTAAATCGAGAAAAACTAACCTGTGATCTCGTGGGTCGGTGTTCCACTCGTGGAGGCATGATCATGATCTCGTCCCAAACGTTTTGACTATACTCTCGTGAGAAACCATCACCGTGGGTCCCAGAGCTCAAAATCAACCAAATCAACACGCGCAAATGAATAGGAAAATGGGCCCACTTTTACATATATAACAACCTGACTTGTTTTGAATGCCCCTTTTCGTAGGTTTGGAGCACCGACGGAGGTAAGTTCTTATCCCGCACAAATGGTACATCCTCATTTCATAATATTTTAGTATTTATTCTTCGATCTATTTTGTCTATCTGCACTTGAGTCCTCTTTTCATTTGCAGTAGCGGGAATTTCTGATGGCGTCATTTTGACACACGGATTTATCATCGAATAACTTCTAAACTTCCTATTTTGGGACCGCCATACTGGACTCCTTGCATTTTACGCCTCTTCATGGATAAAACGATTCTCGAGGGGGCAATATGTACCTACCCAAAATTGAGGGTACCGACATGCCGAACAACGTTACACGTAACCCAATGATGATACAGTCTCCTCGTAAGGTGTTTGGGATCCGAAAAGCTCTCCAAATATGCGTTAACATCCCACATGCCCCGCTTAGCTTCTGCGTGCTTTTTCTTTTCCTCCCCTCTTTTCCTTTTCTTTTCGTCTTCGATGAAACTACCGCCCCACCTGGGTGGCGGTCTCATAATGGACCGCCACGCCAGACAGACGACGGTCCCGATCCCGAACGAATTTTTCAATAATGTTCTTTATCGCGAATCGCGTAAAAATCAACGTTTACCAGAAGCCTTTTTTTCTACCCTCGCTTTTATTTATGATTTTGGTTCCCTAGAATAGTGTTTTGGCATTATTTATGGTTTAAGAGATCAAATTGGTTTTCACCTTTAGGTAAATGGGATTCTATAAATAGTAGTTTGTGCTCAAGCAAATGGCCCTCAAATTTGCCTTTGAATTTCTCATTTCAATAGTTTAGCCTTTCAATTTTTCTTAGGACTCATAGTTTCATTTGTTGATGCATGGTTAGTATTGTTTAGCCGAGAAAGCCACATATTCTCCTTGTGTAAGTGCTATTATTATTTCATCCAATCAATTGGAGTAGGATAGTTTGATTTTCAATAGGAAGCCATTAAAGTTGAAGGTTTTGTTCATCAAATAAGATAGTTTCAAGTTCTGGACGTTTTATGTTGCATGATTCGCAATAAATCCCGCTAGGAATTGCATAAGCCAAGCTCGTACTCTTGCACTATCCCTCTCCTACTCACATTGTATTGATCTCGTATCCTAAGCTGCCATTGTTTCAATATCTAATTTGTTGACGTTAGCATTACACGCTTTTCGGGATCCACGTGAGCATGAAGGAATGAGGAGATCACACCGAGGGGACAAAACCATACACAATCTGGAATAACCACATTTCTGAGAATCCGTGTTCAAGCTTTCAAGGTTCTAGTTAAAACATATCAAATAGAGTAGTCAATCATTTCATTTCATTAATTTTACTTTCTAAATTACCAGGAAGTTGTGGGGATTGATAATTTTCGAGAAACTATGACTCACTCCTCACTTCCGAGGTAGGATCGAAAGTGTATCAAATAGAGTAGATCGAGTTATCGTGGTATTTAGAATAGATCTACAAACTACATGCATACAAGTAGCTATACTCGGTTGATTTGTTTGTTTTAATTGCGTTATTAGTTTAGTTTTCAATTTTAGATATATTAGATAATTTCTCTTTGAATTACATTCGAGTAGTTTATCAATAAATATCAAATTTAGGAATATATGTAGATATATCTTGCATAGTTAATTTATTCTCATTAGTTAGCTTTATATCATTTTTTTGTATGACAATCACGAGGACCGAGAGAGCCTGAGAGAATACGTATTCGAGCCAATCGTGCCTCAACCCAATCTTATTATAGAAATAACTGATATAGATCAGAATCTTAGAATTCATGTCTTCCAAACAACAACAAACCTACAAGAAATCAGCTCACAACTAAGAGGGTTAAACGTAGAAGACGACAAAGCATATATGTTTTGGTCAAACCAACAAAACAGTAGATTACCCTAGACAAATATCCGCATGACTCAGTAGAGGCTTGAAAGAGAGAAAACATTCGGTTGTGATCCTTTGGTCCCACAGCCAGACGCAGGAGACACTCTCACGGACATAGATACTAGTTTAAGAATTCAGGTTGCAAGAACACCTGTAAGATACTCTGAAAAGATTGCACAACTATTAATTCTGAACATAAAGGATGAAAAGACATACAACTATTGGATACTAGGATTAGGGACTGATCTCGCACATGACCATAAGTAGGTCTACAACAACCACGAATCTACGGTTATGATCCACAAATCCCACAACCCAATGAGTCTACACAGTCAATCCGACGTTGACGTTGGCTTATGCACATTAGTATTTAGATCCACTCCACTTCCGCCTATCATCATCACATAGTTATCCTTGTTAGACGTGAAGCATTACAACGAAGCTAAGGATTTTTGGACTAGACCAGAGAATCGACCGTAGAATCCACTATACCCATCATCCATTTTCATGACCCTTTCTGGAGACATACATGAAACAATCCTAGGTCATTTTCCACGTATCCCACAACCTATAGATCGAATCATGCCAGAGCTCAATATTGATTGGAGCCTTTGAGCAGTCATCCTCACCGATCGATCTATCACACCAATTTAGGTTAGGAGGGCCTTCTTTGCTTAGATTCATGATTCCACTAGTGTGTGTCGAAGACATGAGATTGCCTAACTAGTTTGTCGACATCCCATGCCTATTCCATCCCCACCGAGATGTCTCGGCGTGATGACCTCGGGAGGTCGGATGCAAGGAATAGTAACTTGGTAGATTCCATGCTCACTTGTCACTTTTCCATCATATAGTGTCTCTACACTATTTCAGCCAAGAACGCGGATCACCCAAAAAAACATAACGATATAGAGATATTTTCACACATAGTTCAAGGAAGTAGTTAGAGCTTAGAGGACACAAAGAATTTCATCCCTACACTTCTTCAGCCTATGGCGTGAGATCACCATAAAAAAATCACAAAGTATAGGATATCCTTCTACACTCTCTCTCGTAACATGGATCGGGTGCACATGTTCCATTTACACTTTTTCATTTTTGTACTTTACATTTACATACATATGCATGTGTTTTTACATTACGTTTTTACACTTACATACATACATATTTGATTACTTGATCGTTTTCTCCTTACATTTTTGGTCATATGAGAAACAAGTACCAAATGGGGCAACAATAATGAAGATGATAAAAACACTATTCAAGAACACACTATAGCACACATCACATTTTATGCGGGTACATCATACATGTAGAAGCTACACACACGTTTCCACCCTAGGTTCACTCTCATCACTTTTTCTTTGTGCATTTTTCATCTTTAGTTTCCACACTCCTCCATATTTTTATCATTCCATGCTTTTTTCTAGTCCTTGACACATTTCTACTACACTCTTCACGGACATCAGGTGTGCATCTCTATCTACTTTATGTTACTCGAGATTTCCACTCACCAACATAAAGTGGGGGTAAAATGTAGTCACAAAATCATGCACTTTAGACATTTATTTATCTTGGTCTCATACTACTATTTAGAAGGTTATTGAGTGAATAAAGTAATAATTAACCCCTATCTTTTGGCCATCTTGTTTTATTTTATTTCGTCATTACCAACCTCTTGCACCCATATGCCCAGTCAAATTCTATCATCCCGCATTATTTTAGCCTCGACTGGGGCACCCAGATTAGTACTAGGGCACCCATGGGCACCCTGGTCCCACCATGGGCACCCCAATCCTTCTAGAGCTTTCCCACCACTTTTGGTCTCTTTCTACCCATTTATCCTTATTATTTTGGTGGTAAGCCATTTTGGGGTTATTTTTAAAAATTAGATCAAGAGAACCCTAGAAATATAAAGTTATGAGACCATAATGAGGGACCTAACATCATCTACTATTATCATTCATCTAGAGTTGTATCCATCTATTTCATTAGAGATCATTGGAATCCACATAGCTCCATCATAAAGGCACAAGGATAGGCATTTGCATCACACTTCATATGGGGAGGGATTCAATTATAATCCATGCACACATTCTATTACATTTTCTACACATAGTTATTTCTCACTACTTCACAAAGTGCGATTGACACAAGAGCAACCTAGGGCATGTTCACACACACTTGCACATAGAACTACATCAGGTATGAGATGTAGTGAAACGCTCGATTAGTAATTTTAGCTAAGTTATATCCTTTTTCCTTCTTGCACATTAGGGTTAACATTTTATTTTTCATAGTTATTTAGATCATTTACATACTTTCTTTATGTATTTATTTACTTTGTTTACAACTTTTCATTCCTTAGATTAATTATCCACATATTTTTGATGCGTAATCACATCACCCTGATCCCATTTACGATTCGAAGGATTGAGACCATCGTTGTGATTGCATAACATGGAGCTTTTCCAAAAGTGTGGGACTTTGTAATCGGAAGAGCTCTTTGGATGAAGGCAGTTCCTATTCCTCTATTTTGATACACACATCCAAAATTGTATAGGATCTACTCTAAAATCTACTCTAACTTGCCAAGGAGACAAGGTTAAGAAGACTGCAAGAAATTAAACCTAAACTATAGAGGTGATGCACCAAAAAGAATACTTGAATACCTTATTTGTATGGAGATAAAACCATAAAAAATCAAGGAGGGTGAAAATACACCACAGATCAATCTACTCGATGAGAATCCATTATCCATTAAACATGTAATACAATAACCATACATAAATAACCAAGATTGCAATGAGAGATCGGGGGAATACAATGAATACAAGAGAGGTTGAAACTCATCCACGGACTTATATTATTTCTCCTTAGATTTGATATAATGCATTACAATGGCCAAGAGGCACAAAAATTACATTACAACTTGAATGGGAGGTTTGAAATCCACAAATTCACTTACAGACAAGAGAAGAAGGGAGGGTGTAAAGCAAAATATGTAACATTAGAGTAATGACCCTCCTTACAATATATAGGAAGAATGAGAGAAGGGGGAGAGAAAATAAAAATATTGCTTCAACCACCCCAAAATGCATTGAATTCTCTGGTAAAAATGATGGGCACCACTGCAAAACCAAGCCTCCATGTACTTTTCCTTGTTGGGAAAGAAAAGAATCCCATACTACATCATTGTGGTTAGGTGAGAAAATTGGAACACCCTCTAAAAATGGTGGACTGTATTTCCTCATTTTTAATAACTTAGTCCCACTAAAATTAAGATAACCAATCGTAGTTGTGTAGAGGACACTAAGTTGTTTCCAAAAGTTTTTCTTTTGCAAATTCGAGCTCCCAATCAAAATTTATGGCCATTTGAAGATTAGGGTGCCATACTACATTAACTACTGGTGGTTGGATTTGTTTTTTCAGATTCAAATGCCTTGCAACCTCTAAAAATTCAGACCTTCAAAATTCAAAACTTTAAACCTTTTAGTTTTAAAGGTCGGGTCACTTTTCATTTGATCGGGTGCGTGAAACCTCCGAAACTTTGAAAGTCCGAAGTCCAAAATTTTAGACATTCAAAATTGCAACTTAGACCTTTTGAATTTGGAGGTTCAAGTTATTGTTCATCATTTGGGCTTGTGAAACCTCTAAAACTCCAAAATTCAAAGTATCAAATTTTGTACATTTGGAATTCGGAACATCAAACCTTTTGACTTCGGAGGTTGGGTTATTGTTCATCCACTATGTCAACAAAACTTCTAAAACTCTGAAATTCTGACTTCAAGTTGTGATTTTCATGTTTTGGGGCTTCAAAGTTTGACGATACACCAAGTATGAAATTTGGACTTTGGGTTTCAAACCTTTGCATTATCGGGGGTCGCTATCACTATTCATCCACTCAACCTCTGAACCTCTGAACCCTAAACCTCTGAAACCCTAAAGTTTGAAATTCAGACTTCGGGTTTTAGACCTTACGCCTTTCGAACTATCTATATCTCAAACCCAAAACAAACCTCCGAAACCAGACCTCCAAAGTTTGAAATCAAGACCTCTTAAATTCTAAAAATTCAAATCACAGGCTGAAGTCACCAAACACACGAACCCTTCTGGGACTTCTACATTTCAAGACTTCCGGGGCTTTGGCTCACGTTTTTGGCGTTTTGCTTTAGTGGAGACCGTTTGAACCTCGATCTTTTGAAACCTTGAAGTCTGAATTTCAAACTTCAAGTTTCAGACCTTTACCTTTTTTCGGACCTACATGACACTATTCACCCTGATCGATCCATTGAGACCTCTAAAATCTAGAATGTCCAAACTCTGAAATTTAGACTTTCAACTTCAGAATTTTTCGCATTTTAGACCTTTGCATTTTTCAAACCTTGCAGATCTGTTGAACCTAAAGGGGGATTGACCCCAAAATTGAGCCCTTTGGACTTTGGACTTTTGGGATTTCAAGCTTTTTCTTGTCTTTACCTCGCTTGTCCTACTCAAAGGCTCCACCTCGAAGTTTGAAATTAGACTTTAGAACTTCTTCACTTCTCGAACTCCTCTACAATTTTCTCGGCCTATTTCAACTTATTCACATAACTTTGAACTACAAGCCTCCATGACTCAGTATCAATCCTGTTTGCTTCTCTACGTGCAAGGTCATGTTTGTCCAATTTTACCCGAGGGGAAAAATTGGATAACACATACCACATATAGTCAATTTTAGTTAATCAAGCACAATGTGGTAAACGTGAAAAAGGAGAGAAATTTGATATCGATATATATAATCATTAGTGTTTCACCATTGGTGATTGAATCATACGCTCCGTCTTTGAAGATACCAAATGATGAGTTTTTGAGATATGACTTCTTTTACGCATACAAGTAAAATTCTTAAAGATAATTCTAATTAAATAGCTAGTGAAAGCCAACTTAACATCATTTCATAATGCCAAAGGTAACCTTTTAGTGTCCTCTTGGGCACCAAACTTTTAGCTAGAGAAATGAGCTTTTCTCACATTATAGAAGATGTTGTCTCCTCTCTCACATGAGGAATTGCACATAGATATACATCCATTCTATTTGACTCTTAACCACCACAAAGAGTTGCCCAAGCTAATAATATTGATTATTATAAGGTTTATGGATCGTAAGACCCAAAATATTTCACCCTAAGGCATAAATAATTCAGAACATAAATATCATACAAGTGCTCACTCTCTCTAGGTTATCTCAACGTTAGAAGCTTATATTTCTTTCAAAGATGTCACCTCTCCCATGTTTCCTCACTCCTAGCACCAATTCGAACAATCCGATTGTCCTGCATTATTATACTCATGGAATAGAATATGTAAATATTTTGTGTGTGTCTTGAGCTTGAACAAAAATCTTGAAAATTTGATATCTTTGTGTCATATATTCCCTTATCAAGTTGCTTTAGCTATGGCATACCGATGGAGTCGTGAGCAACAACCTA
Source organism: Taxus wallichiana var. yunnanensis (assembly GCA_018340775.1). Classification (NCBI taxonomy): domain Eukaryota; kingdom Viridiplantae; phylum Streptophyta; class Pinopsida; order Cupressales; family Taxaceae; genus Taxus; species Taxus wallichiana. The sequence continues at coordinate 910,110,121 of CM031240.1, read as the reverse complement.
TACGTCGACTAGTTAAAGACCTAAAAGAAGCTAATGAAGTCCATGATTCTATTTCTCTTTCTAATTAAAGGGATGGAAAATAGGGGTGAGTAATTTTTAAGTCTTGTGAGTAAACTAACTTAGAGAAAACCATGACTCATATTAGAGAACCGGATTTGGACAATTCATATAAGAGAGAATTATAGTCCAAGATAAGTAATTGAGCTGTTGAAACTTGTGCATTAAAATTACTAGTATATATACCCTATTTTGAAATAAATTAAAAAATAATGAAGGTAATGAGTTAAAGCATTAGGAGAAAGTGAAAACCTAGACTGAAATTAGAATAAAAAATTCATACGTTACATGAGTGTATATTCACTTTATATTTATCCCTCATCACTTAAACATTTAAGAATTATAAACTGAGTGAGGATCATAATTTGTGCTCCTTCAACATACAAAACATTCAATGGGAGCACAAGTTTTCTAAGCAAATCTTTGTAACCAGGCCATGAAAACACAATTGATCCAAACTTTGCAAGTAACAAATTTCAGAAACCTGGGTGAACACAAAAACGTAAAATTTATCTAAGCAATTATAAACAAAGGAAAAACAGGATGCACCAAAAAACTAACACCAAAATATTCGACTTTCTACTAGATGCAAATTTTGAAGTAAAATTCCGAAATAGAGGTACTTCAGGAATAAACTGGTCTCTAAGCATTGAAATGATTGTCATTGATTCAAACGATTGACCCAGGAATAGAATGAAAGCATGGAGCAAGTGACGGAGATATAAGTTAGAAAAACTTTAACCTTTTATGGTTATGAAGTTCACATCAAACTTTAGGGAAGAAGATAACCTAGGATCGTTTGGAGTGAATGTTAGCTTGTTCTGCCTGTGAGATAAAAAGCAAGAGTGTGTCATTTGAAATAAGCTCTGATTCAATCACCAAAAATCTTACACAAATTGTTGTTATATCCAAGAGACGTGGTTAGATCTGTAGATGATGGTGGCCAAGCTCAAATCTGACATGTTGGTCACCCATTTATGAGGCCCTCCTTGAGATTCCTCGATATTATATGCATAAGTATCCTTTGTAAGACCTTCATGGACATTAAGACTAGGACAACCCATGTTTCTTCTTACGGTCCTCTGCAACATTATCAGGCTTGAAAAATTAGAATTTTTTTCCAATTAAGACGTCAGCCTACCGAATAACACAGATGATGAAAACAAGGTTATAGCAGGGAAATAAATAGTGAGCAAGGTGAAAATGTTGATGGAAGGAGGAGGGAGTAACAATAAGACCTGGCCAGAGAGGTAGTGATCATGTACATACTTCCTTGCCCACTTCATATTTTGGTGGAGTTTTCTATATGTGTTGTCCAAGATCTGCAAGAGCTCAATGACAACAAGCCATTTTTTCAGGTTGCATTTTGTTTTTACAGATGTGAAATGACAGCTGAACACTATGTATTGGTAGTAATTGTCCTCAAAGACCGACTATTATGCATGATCCGTAATCAACGTCCTCATCCTTCACACAATTTCTACCACCAATATTCCTGTCATGTGTCAGATCCTCTTAGCCTGGACCCAACAGAGACAGCTACCCTCCACTGAAAATGCACCCATGTATGGTGCATCCCCCATAAAGTATGCATGATGACCATCATTTGCACCATCATGTAGGATGAAGTGGTAGGGAAGTCTCCAAGAAGTTGTCAGTGCCGGAAATGGTCTTGTCACCGCCAGCTCTTGCAAAATCTGACACAATCAATTTTGAACCGCCAGTTTTTGAACTGCTCATCTTATGGCTTTCCCACATGATGTTTAACTGCTATTTAATAGTGACTTCCTCCTCGCCATGAATCATTTTCATACGGATCTGGCACTGAAATATTGTTGGAAATAGATATGCTTTTGCTACCTATCCTATTATTAAAAGAGTATCATTTTTTTAACTACGCAATTCAAATAAATGGAGATTTTGTTATCAGCCAAAATAGTAAGGGAAGTTCAGTTGTATTAGGATTTGTGGTTACACTTAATCAATTATTTTAAGGTTGATTTGATTTATTATTTCTTTCTTAAAGGTTATTTATAAAAGGATCATGGCTTAAATGCAATCTTGGAGTCAAATTTTGTATATACCATTTTGTCTAACAATCTTTTGGTTTACCATTTAGAACTATAAAGCCAGATCTCTAAATGTGTCTTTAATAATTAAAACTAATAATTGGAATCAATAAAGACACTTTGAAATTTAATATCTAGTTCTTCAGTGGTTATTTTGATAGTTGTTGATTTGAACTTATGTCTTATAATTGCATTAACCTAGTTTTAATATAGGATTAATTATTAGTGTATTGATTAACAATATATATATTACAATATTATTAATTTATATTTTAATTAATTTTTTATTTTATTCTTTTAAATATGAATTTTATATGATTTGTTTTCCTCTAATTTTCCATCTTCCCCTAGTTCCATATTTCTTCTTATTTTCAAATATTATATATATTTTTATTTTGAACAATATGAAATTAGTCATATCAATACCATATTTTGAATGGAAATGATAATTTTATTGTGAATTTTTGGATGTGTGACCAAGTGTTGTTAGCATTTCCACTCCTTTTCTATCAATTCACACAATAGTAGGGTATTTAGACCTCATAGATATCAAGGAAGTTAAATATTTTTTATTCAACATATAAATAAATACATATTTAGCTTCATGCACATTATATAGATTAATAGATTATATTAGGGTTTTCTAAGGAGTCCATTGTTTCCTAGTTACAAATAGTGAACCTTAAAAAAGAAAGCACAAAGTTTTTTATGCTCAAAGATTAGGAAAAATTATATAACTCTATGCAAAAAAATTCAAAGCCTTACACAATTGAAAAATTTAAAAGGGTTGTACAATTGAAATTTTATGGGTTTTATTCACTTTTCCAAACAAACATGTTTCTATCTAATTAGATGTTAACAATTTCCCTATTCTTACATCATATCAAATTTACCCTACAAATTCTAATTACCTAGTGATTTATTAATTTATAAATGTTCAAACCCTATTTTAAATATAAATGAATAGTTTAGTGTATTTATTATTGTAATAAAAATTTCATATCTACATTTTAATGAATTTGAACCTTAGACATAACCCTAAGTTTCCTTTATACTTTTATCGAAAACCCAACATAAGGATTTTTTGTGACAACCTTATAGAGTTAGATATTTCATATTTTAGGATAGATTTGATTATCTTAGGGCCTATGCATATAATTCTTGATTCATTTACTACAACTTAATGCATGACTATTTGTATTATTTTTCTATTATGTAAATATATATAGTATTCATATTCATTCCTTGTATCATGTCGTAAATTCTATAATTTTAAGTATGCATTATCTATTTATATGGATGGGAAGGTTTCTAGGGGTAATTCTATTGTGGTATATTTTGTAATGTTTACTTTTGATTGAAATATTTTTTATTGTGTGTGTGCATGCGTATATATGTTCATGTTCATATAAGCGCGTGTATATATTCATATGTACATGAGTGAGTGTGTATGTATGTGCACGTGCATGTGTGTATTTACATGTGAATTTACGTTTACTTGCATGTGCATTTGTGTGTTATTACACACATATGGCTGTGTGAAATATATTGTTTTTAATTTTAGATTATTTTCAATATATATATCATATATTGTTATGTTAATTTTATTGACATGCTTGTATTATATGGCATACTACCTATCTGTTTATTCCTTCCCTTACATGTGGTAGGGAACCCTATACTTGAGCCTTCTAGTAATATATCATTTCTTTTCCATTTATGTTGGTTATCCATGAGGTTAACCATAACATAATAATGAGGGTTAGAAATAAAAATTCCATAGTACATCCTATTATTGTTTAACCTCAATAAGGCATTGTGGGGAACAAGGTGGCTTTAATGTGCCCAGTTTGGAGAGAATTTAATTCACCACAATGTATAAATGATTACTTGTAAAATTTTAGTTTTCAATGACATTAATTTGATTATTTTTGAAAAAAAATTAATTACTTAAAATATAAGATAGCCGCATCCTTAAAAGAAAATAGAGCAGGGGATTTTAAAATATGTTGTCTAGGATGAAGCTCAGATCCAACCCCACGAAACACCTCATACACTGTTGAGCTGCCACGCACAGGAGCACCTGAGACACTACAAAAGATATTCTAAAATATCTGCAGTGGAACACTTGTGAAATGTAAAGCTTTCACCTGCTGGTCCCACCAGGCGTGATAAAACTGTTATGTCAAAATTACAAACCCCCGATTTTCTCTGTGTTTGGGGCAATCGGTGTAATTCTGCTAACATGGGGTTATCCCTCAAGATGTGGGACTTGCGAACTTGAGATAAACCTCCGAAGAAAGTTGGATTCTCTACCTAATATTACTACTAGCACTATTCATAGAAGGAAAAATGCATCTAACTAAGCCTATCCTAACAATTCCAAGGAGACAGGAGAGAGAAAGTGCAAGAAAAAGGGGAAATCTTATACTGAGGGGGTTGATAACACCAGAAAAGGGGCGAGGTACTATGTTGAGGGAGGATGAAACTGGGAAAAAGGGGCTAAGGGAGGTTAGAAAAATGTGATACAAACCCATATCCTAATCCACCATCAAAACTCCATGGAGCATAACATCATAAACCTGGAAGTGAAAGAACATGCACAAAATAAAGAAATAATAATGGAGAGGCAAGAAAATATAATAAAATGAGCTAGGGTTGAAGGAACACCAAAAAACACAATTTTTATTACTTCAAAGTATGCACAGACCATTACATTTCATGCACAAAGGCATAATTACATTGCTAGGCCCAAGAGAAGGTTCACAGCTCAAATGGAGTTGAGGGAAAATTTGCAAGAGTTTTCCAGCTCCTGAATGTCTCCCCTTAAAAATGAGGGGTCGACTACATTATTTAGCAAATTTGTCTCACCTATCGATAGACCTCATTAATTGAATGTACGAAGGTATGGGCAGCCATACCAGTGACATACGCTCTAGGATAAATAGTCACCCACACTCATCAATACATAATCATAGTGGTATAGTATTTAGGCTAGATCACCACCTTCCTCCACTCTAGGATAAATAGTCATCCACACTCATCAATACATTGACTCCACATCAAATACTTATCAGGTGGAGAAGGGTTGAATTTTTCCAATGCGATGGAAAACAGGTGTGTTTTCCGTCACATTGAAAAATGCATGGTGTTTTTCAGAACTTTGAAAAATGTAATCTCGTTCTCACAAAGGAGCAACCCACGGTGCTTTTCCTCCTTTTTATAAACATTGATTCCACATAAAATACTTATCATGTGGAGAAGGGTTGAATTTTTCCAATGCGATGGAAAATGGAGTGCGTTTTCTGCCACATTGAAAATTGCACAGTGTTTTTCAACACTTTGAAAAACACAATCCCATTCTCTAAAAGACGCAACCCCCAATGCTTTTCCTTCTTCTTGTAAACATTGAATCCACATCAAGTAATTATCGGTGCGTAATGGTTGAGTTTTTCTAAACCGATGAGAAATAGGTTATATATTCCGCCACGTTTAAAAACACATGGTGTTTTTCAAAGATTTTGAAAATCACAATCTCGTTCTCCAAAAGGTGTAAACCGCGATGCTTTTCCTTCTCCTTGTAAACATTGACTCCACATCAACTACTTATCAGGTGGAGAGGGGTTGAATTTTTCCAAAGTGATGAAAACAGAGTGTGTTTTTCAGCCACATGAAAAACACATGGTGTTTTTCAAGATTTTGAGAATCAAAACCTCCGTTCTCCAAAAAAAGGCGCAACCTCAAAGTGATTTTAATTCTTGTTTTAAAATTGACTCCACATCAAGTACTTGTTAGGTGGAGAAGGGTTGAGTTTTTACAAAGCGATGAGAAACAAGTCGTGTATTCCACCACGTTGAAAAACACATGCTATTTTTCAGCACCTTTAAAAACCCAATCCCGTTCTCCAAAAGGCGCAACCCCCAGTGCTTTTCCTTCTTTTTTTAAACATTGAATCCACATAAACTAATTTTCAGGTGGAGAAGGGTTGATTTTTTCCAAAGCGATGAAAAATAGTTCATGTATCACACGTTGAAAAACACACGGTGTTTTTCAAAATTTTAAAATCGCAATCCGTTCTCCAAAAGGTGTAACCCACGGTGTTTTTCCTTCTCCTTGTAAACATTGAATCCACATTAACTACTTATCAGGTGGAGAGGGGTTGAATATTTCCAAAGAGATGAAAAACAGAGTGTGTTATCCGTAACGTTGAAAAACACACGGTGTTTTTCAACATTTTGAAAAATGCAATCTTGTTCTCCAAAATGTGTAACCCATGGTGCTTTTCCTTCTCCTTGTAAACATAGACTCAACATAAACTACTTATCAAGTGGAGAGGTGTTGAAATTTTCCAAAGTGATGAAAATAGAGTGTGTTTTTCGCCACGTTGAAAAATGCACGGTGTTTTTCAGCATTTTGAAAATCACAATCCCGTTCTCCAAAAGGTGTAACCCATGGTTATTTTCCTTCTCTCAGTAAACATTCAATCCACATCAAATAATTATCAGGTGGATATGGGATGAATTTTTCCAATGCAATGAAAACAAAGTGTGTTATTCGCCAAGTTGAAAATGCACGCGGTGTTTTTCAAAGAATTTGAAAAACGTAATCCCATTCTCTAAAAGGTGTAACCCATGCTGATTTTCCTTCTCCTTGTAAAAATTTCCTCCAAATCAACTACTTCTTAGGTGGAGAGGGGTTGAATATTTTCAAAGTGATGAAAAACAGAGTGTGTTTTCCACCATGTTGAAAAAATGCACGGTGTTTTTCAAAGATTTAAAAAATCGTAATCTGTTCACCCATGGTATAACCCGCAATGTTATTTTCCTTATCCTTATAAATGTTGACTCCAGATCAACTAATTATCAGGTGGAAAGGGGTTGAATATTTCCAAAGTGATGAAAAACATGTCATGTATTCCGCCACGTTGAAAAACATATGGTGTTTTTCAACATTTTGAAAATCATAATCTTGTTCGCCCAAAGGTGTAACCCGTGGTGATTTTCCTTATTCTTGTAAACATTGACTCCACATCAACTAATTATCAAGTGGAGAGGGGTTGGATATTTCCAAAGTGATGAAAAACATAGTGTGTTTACGCCATATTGAAAAACGCATGGTGTTTTTCAACATTTTGAAAAATGTAATCCCGTTCTCCAAAAGGTGTAACCTATGGTGATTTTCCTTCTCCTTGTAAAAATTGACTCCACATCAACTAATTATCAAGTGGAGAGGGGTTGAATTTTTCCAAAGCGATGAAAATAGAGTGTGTTATTCACAAGTTGAAAAATGCATGGTGTTTTTCAGCATTTTGAAAATGCAATCCCGTTCTCCAAAAGGTGTAACCATGGTGATTTTCCTTCTCCTTGTAAACATTGAATCCACATCAACTACTTATCAGGTGGAGAGGGGTTGAATTTTTCCAAAGTGATGAAAAATAGAGTGTGTTTTTGCCATGTTGAAAACGCATGGTGTTTTTTAGCATTTTGAAAATCGCAATCCCGTTCTCCAAAAGGTGTAACCCGTGGTGATTTTCCTTCTCCTTGTAAACATTGAATCCACATCAACTACTTATCAGGTGGAGAGGGGTTGAATATTTCCAAAGTGATGAAAAATAGAGTGTGTTTTTTTGCCACGTTGAAAAATGCACGGTGTTTTTCAACATTTTGAAAATCGTAATCCCATTCACCCAAAGGTAAACCTATAGTGATTTTATTTCTCCTTGTAAACATTGAATCCACATCAACTACTTATCAGGTTGAGAGGGGTTGAATATTTCCAAAGTGATGAAAAACAGAGTGTGTTTTCCGCCACGTTGAAAAATGCATGGTGTTTTTCAACATTTTGAAAATCACAATCCTATTCTCCAAAAGGTGTAACCCGTGGTGCTTTTCCTTCTCCTTGTAAACATTGACTCCACATAAACTACTTATCAAGTGGAGAGGGGTTGAATTTTTCCAAAGCGATGAAAAACAGAGTGTGTTATTCACCACGTTGAAAAACACATGGTGTTTTTCAGCATTTTGAAAAATGTAATCCCGTTCTCCAAAAGGTGTAACCATAGTGATTTTCCTTATCCTTGTAAAAATTGAATCCACATAAACTACTTATTAGGTGGAGAGGGGTTGAAGTTTTCCAAAGTGATGAAAACAAAGTGTGTTTTTCACCACATTGAAAAATGCACGGTGTTTTTTAGCATTTTGAAAATCACAATCTCGTTCTCCAAAAGGTGTAACCTGCAGTGCTTTTCCTTCTCCTTGTAAACATTGAATCCACATCAAATACTTATCAGGTGGAGAGGGGTTGAATTTTTCCAAAGTGATGAAAAATGAGAGTGTGTTATTTGCCAAGTTGAAAATGCACGGTGTTTTTCAACAATTTGAAAAATGCAATCCTGTTCTCCAAATGGTGTAACCCATAGTGCTTTTACTTCTCCTTGTAAACATTGACTCCACATCGGATACTTATCAGGTGGATAGGGGTTGAATATTTCCAACCGATGAAAAAGCAATGTATTTTTCACCACATTGAAAAACACACGGTGTTTTTAAGTATTTTGAAAATCACAATCACGTTCTCTAAAAGGTGTAACCCACGATGTTTTTCCTTCTCCTTGTAAACATTGACTCCACATCAACTACTTATCAAGTGGAGGGGTTGAATGCTTACATCTAGTAATTGGTCCAATAATTCTTTTTTTTTGACAAATTTAAATATTGCAGTCTAAGTCTTTCATGCTCAATTTTATAAAATGTTTCCTTATTCATTGCAAGTTTCAATTCTATTTCCATACGAAATGAAGGGGATGACTCATCTTCTTGTTCAACTCTGACATCTTCATTTGCAGGCTCTCTACAGTCTTTCTGAACACTTCTATCTTAATACTTCTATGCTTGACGTGGGATAGGAATGTTCAATAGATTCCTGGAAACACTACACAATCCTAAGAATCATCAATTATCCACATAATAAACATATTCATTGTTAGAGTATAACATTATGTCCATAACCTCATCTTGGTGGTGTGCATATATCTACCAATATCTAAAGATGATTTGGAATTTGGCACAAGGAAAGAACTTTAAACTTTTACCATGAACTTCTTTCTGTAGATGTGTGATGTACACACATGACATCAAGGAGTGAAAGAGTTTGGAATCACTTATTAAGAATTATAGGGAATGTAACCTTTCATGTTTGAGCTAATTATTTGTTCACACATTCTCGATGATCTATGTAGGCTACATCTATAGATTTTGTAGAGGAGCCTATTTTCTAATGTATACATCATAGCCTTAGTGATTGATCTCATGGGGATAGGTATTGTACTGACATCCATAATACTTAAGGTCATAATAGTAAGAGGGACATCTTTACTATGAGAATCAACAAAAAAGTATTGGTAACATCAATATATGAAAACATAGGAGGTATCATAAAGGATGGGTTGGAAAAAGGTATGGTAAATGAAGTTTGCACTCCTATCCAAATTATGAATGAAAGATACCATGGGACTAATAGAGTCATCCATGAAATAAAATATGGCCTTGAACTATCTCCTTTATGGATATTCTAATGGACTTGTGCTAAAAACATCTCTTATTTTAGTTAGCTACCATGTGTTATGTCATCACCTATAGTGGTAGTGATAACAAGTAAAGGAGTAGTTATGATAGCTCGGGGATTGATAGAATAGATGGAAGATGGTGGGAAGATGATAATACCAAATTGAGTAATGGAAGATGAAGATGATGTGGAAATAGGGGTCATGATAAGGATATCCTAAATAATAGAGGTATTGGAGATGGCATGGCCTTGGCTTAAAATTAGAAAATCACCTAAAACTTCAACCTCCATAAAAACCACAAGGAGTTACTAGCTACAAAACCTCTACTAAATTTGTAGGAACGTTTGAAATCGATCTGGTATGAGAAATATTAGAAATTGATACAACTTATGTCAAAGAGTCAATTGGATAAATTTTTTTTAAGGAATAATAACTTGGGAAAAAATACTTGAGACATACTCAAAGAATCACTATCAGATACATCAATTGGTGTGAAAAAAATACTTGTGAAAGGAACATCTGAAGAGACAATACACACAAAACTTATTATGCCTATGTGAGGTTTTAGTGTAGATTAAGTATGAGAACTAGAGGAACCTTGAGTAACCCCTAGAGGTAGGGATATAGGTGGATCTTATGTGAATGAGGGGAGCTTGGGAATTCTCATGAGTATGGATTTTATCAAATTCTCTTTATTTTCCTCTTATTCATCATATTATCCATACCCCTCTTATGTTTATTCCTCTCCAACTAGTTATCAACTGTAGCTTTGATAATTCCATGTTGTACCTTCTTCTCGTGTACCATAATTTTAATCTATGGGTTAGATTAAATATCATTATCTAGTGCATTTTATTGTTTTTGATAAACTCCCATCCCTAATTTTTTCATTAAAAAGGTAAAATTATCCCTTATTACCCCTTGAGTGTCCTAATACCTAAAGGGTGATTGACATATGAATTTGAAATTCTTTCTTGAATCAATCATATTGACACTTGAGGGCCAGTAATTGAAATTTAAATCACTAAATTCGAATGGGATATCAAAACAATTTTTTTGCTTCTTGGCTTTGCATATCACTATTATTCCATAAAAAAATAGTTTTCTACCTCAATTGTTACTATTTTTATGTATATATTTAGGTAATACGATTGGGAGAGTGTGGCAATGATCTAATCTATATATTGGAGTTTGGATACCCCTTATAAGAGTAGAAGTTAGAAAACTTGATTCTTAAAGCTTATTGCATGTTTGAAAAATTCTTTTCTTGTCTTTAAATCCCTTTGGTCGTTGGTCTCATCCGTACATAGTTGGTGAACTCAAGCAATACCTCTATACTTGGCCACTCCATTCATAGTTTGACTCTGAATGAGACTATTGTGCCATATAGTCTCATTCAAGGCTGAATAGAGATATAAGATTGCTAAATTATAGTCATACATTTAATCCCGCATCATGTGTATACTCTATATAATGATGGTCATGTCTAGGCTTGTATTTTGTTGGAGGATCATTATATTGTTATCTCACCTTAAGATGGCTTTATTTGGTACTCTCAATCAAAATTTGTTGATGTAGTCATTTTAAAGCTTGTGCTCCTTACTACAATATCAAAAAGACTAAGGTGAGACCATCTCAAACATATTCTAATAAGTGATTTATCATTTGATAAGTGGTTATCAGACAATCTAAAATATTTGAAAAAATCCCAAACATGTTTCAATAGGTGATTAATGAGTGAATTATTCAGATAAATAAGATAAATTAAATGAATTTAATATGGCTCTTAAATATACTTAGAAAATAAAACTAAATTAATTAACAACATATAATAGGATAAATTAACATATAACATATAATAGGAAAATTAACCTAGCCTCGCAAATGGTTAACCCTAAGAGCCTCACCTCTATGCACTGGCACGATGATTTTACTATGAGATTAGTGTTTGCTAAGATTTACTAAATCAAACAAGAATAGCACCGTCTAATTCTCATTTTCAAAGTGATGGCAAACAAAGTGTGTTTTTTTCGACATGTTGAAAAACACACGGTGTTTTTCAACGTGTCGAAAAATGGAAATCGATTTTTAACAAGGTGAAACCATCGGTGCTTTTCCTCCTTGTTGTAATGATGCAATCCAAATTAACTAATTATCAGGTGGACAAGGGTTAAATTTTTTCAAAGTGCTAGAAAATAGAGTGTGTTTTTCAACATGTTGAAAAACACAAAGTATTTTTCAGCACTTTGAAAAATGCAATTCGGTTTATAACAAGGTGTAACCCACAATGAATTTCCTCCTTGTTGTAAAGATGTGATCCACAAAAATACTTATCAGTGTGGAGAAGGGTTCAATTTTTTCAAAGTGTTGAAAAATAGAGTGTGCTTATCGACACATTGGAAAACACACGGTATTTTTAGCACTTTGAAAAATGCAATTTGGTTTTTAATAAAGGTGCAAGCAACCCATGATGCATCTACTCTTTGTTGTAATGATGCAATCCACATAAAACTAATTATTAGGTGGAAAAAGGTTGAATTTTTTCAAAGTGATGGAAAACAGAGTGTGTTTTTTGACACGTTGAAAAATGCACGGTGTTTTTCAAAGCACTTTAAAAGCATAATTCGGTTTATAACAAGGTGCAACCCATGATGCATTTCCTCCTTATCAGAATAACAATGCAATCCACATCAAATAATTATCAAATGGAGAAGGGTTAAATTTTTTCAAAGTACAGTAAACAAAGTGTGTTTTTTTCGACACGTTGAAAAACACATGGTGTTTTTCAAGAGTTTTAAAATGCAATTCGGCTTTTTAACAAAAGTTCAACCCACGGTGTTTTCATACTTGTTGTAATGATGCAATCCAAATTAACTAATTATCAGGTGGACAAGGGTTGAATTTTTCAAAGTGCTAGAAAATAGATGGATCTAGATTAAGTGCAAGGCAACATAATAAGATTGCTCATATTAAGCACATAAATTTTACGATTCATATGATTAAGAACAAAGGATATAATGTTAGTGATACTCGCATGATCATGTGAGGCAAGGTTGAATTGAGATTTAAGCTCATTCTAAGGACACCAAGCTTGGATATGCTTACAAAAAGGTCACGAATAGAGTGAATTCTCGCATTTGAAAAGTCTAAGCGCAGAATCGTAGGAACCTCCTCGCAAGGCACCGATCCTAGAATTGGATGACCGGTGACCACCACAAAGAGTGATGGTTAACAGAGAGGCCATTACAAAATTCATTACCATTCCATTGAAGCCATGGTTTGATTTGTTCCCAGATTTCCAGATACTTTTGAGAACAAAGGTGCCAACCACTTTGATAGGAACATGAGCAATGAGAAGATTGGAAAAGCCTAAACCTTTCCAAGCCGTGGTGGCCATAGGGGAACCCTCCTCAATGTCATGGCGTAGAAGAAATTTCAAATCTTTCTTGGCCTTAAATACGTGAATTCTCCATTTGGGATAGAGCACATGCCCTTGATGCAAAATGTCAATAAGGCCCATTCCTCCATATTCTTTGGGAAGACAACAAGTCTCCCATGAAACTCTGTGAAACCCTTGCACAGAGGAAGTATTGAACAAAGATAATCATTGAGAAGATTTTCCAACTTCTGCACATATTTTTGGATGGGACCCAACAAGAGGAATAATAAACATGCATGGCTTCAAGAAATTTGGAGAAAATCTAGAACTTACCCGTTAAAGACAGTGGTTTGGTTATCCATTACTCTATCTTTTAGCCACCCATTAGACAAAATACCGCTAAAGATCTGCAGAAACAATTGAAAAGAAAATACAATGCTAAGAGGTTTAAACATCTCACCATGGTCAATCATCTTCCAATCATATGAAACCATCCAGGGGGCGCGAGAAGGAAGGATTGTCTGTAACATTGCATTTTTCGCCATTGAATGGATGAACCAGAAGCTAAACAAAAAGTGTCAAGGCATTACAAATATTACTTTCATCCTCAATTAGCATAAGAAAGGAGTCGTCAACAAAGTGGCCATTGAGCAATTGGGAATTATCAGAAGAAGGCAAGGCAATTCCCTTGACAAGCCCTTGGGATTTGGCTTTGGCAAGTAGATAGCCAAAACCTTCAACCACAAGAACATAAAAAGCAAGCGCTAAATGGTAACCCTGTCATATGGAATGGAAGAGGCCAAACGGAGTTGAGTTGTGCCCATTAATGGTGATTTGGGCTGAGGCATTCACAAAGAGCATCTTGATAGATTGTATGAAAATTGGACCAAAGCCTAATGCCTGAAGCATAACCATAATAAAAGGCCACTCTATCCTATCGTAGGCTTTATCAAAGTCAATTTTAATGAACAGGATGGTTGATTGGACTTCTGCAAGCCCATTCCATGCCTTCCCAGATGACTATGATATTATCCAATATGTAACACCCTTAGATGAACCAGTTTTCTCACGATCAATAATGGTGGAAGAATGTGACGCAACCGAATTGCAAGAGCTTTAGCAATAATCTTGTAGGAAACATTGAGCAAGGTAATAGGTCACCAATTGGTGATCAACTCAGGGTCTTTAGGCTTAGGGATGAACTTAATATTCCCTTTGTTAATGTGAGCTCCAAGCATCTAGCTCGAAATCCTTCAGATAGACCCAATAGAGATCCTGGGCCAACAATATTAAGAAGCATTTTATAGAGCTCGTGAGGGAAAACCATCAGAATCGTGTGTGCCTTATCATTGGCCATTTGCATGACTACTTCGTGAAGGTCATCAAGGGTGAGCATGCGATCACAGGAGTTTTCTGCGCTTGAGAGAGCTTGCATGGCACCGTGGCCAAGCATTGATCCAAGGCAAGGCGCCACTCATATGAGGATGCTTGAGCTTGAAAACCAGCTTGTAATGGCTGACAAAGGCCTGCAACATAAGCGGGGATCCGTGAGCCGAGTTCCACCATCACATATGACACAAATTTGTGAAAGGAATGTTTAGCTTTGAGGGAAAGAAAAAATTATTTGAAACATGATCCCCCACTTTTAAGTCAAAGAAGACTACAATGCTCAAGGCACCCAAAGATGAATATTTTTAAAATTATATATTTAAAAATAATTTTATAGGATATTTTTGGATTATAAATCCACGCACAAAGAGAAAAGAAGACCAAGAGAGAAAACCCATAGAGATCGAACAACTATTTCAATTGTTAAACCCATCCAAACAACTGTACCCTTCCCCGGGCAAGAAAGCTTCAAAGATGAGGCTCCTAGAGGCCAATATACATTACACATTTTAATTTTTTAATGTCTTCCTCATGCATGAGGACTGAAAATACAAATTTCCCTCTCATGGATCTTTGGAAGTGATCCAAGATGTCAAGAAGAAGTTTATTCTTACTATTTTCTTAGAGGATCTTATTCAGATCGTTACATAGATTGTGAGTATCAAGGATATTTTCAAAGTTGCAGAGCAGGCGTTGGGAGCATCAGAGGGCACCGGAAATAGTGGTGTCATTGCTTAGACAAGGACCTTTCATGAAGTGCGCTGCTACTCTTATGGAGAGGGCCATCCTTCACGCCACTTCTATAGAAAAAGCAAGTGTCTTGAAGAATGCCAAGACAATCTAAATGGTTTTCTACATAAACGAGAATCCCCGCTTTTATTGGCAGAATGGAGGGGCACTTGATTAACGTTGAATAATAGATTCTTATCCCTCATAGATGGAAATGTTAACTCTTCACTATCTCAATGAGCTGCAAAATATTATTCATCAAATTTTAGGAGCTTATCACTTTCGAACATATATTACGTTGATGCTCCTAATACTCTTCTTCTTCAAGCTCGCTTAAAATTAGCAATGTCAAACTTTCTTTTCGACATAAAATTATTTCAAAGGGGTTAGTATTTCTTTAAACATCTATGAGGATGGCAGAGGAGCAGGATTCAGAGGATTTCCATCCCACCATTTGTTGATATAATCAGCCAACAAGGAAGGATACACTAATGAAGGAATAACAGGCCTCTGGTCCTCATTTATACTTGCATACAACTTTCTATCGTGGAATATCATCCTCGAAGGGTTGTTTGCCAGTGAGAATCTGATAGCAGATCATACCAAAGCTGTAGACATCTACTTTATATGTGCACTCTTTAAAATTTTCTCCATGAGCTTTTGGTGCCATCCAAGAAGAATAACATGATGATGGCAGAGAATCTACCAAACTCTTGGTATTGTGAAACCTGGATACGAGCATCCCCAAACTCAAAATCTTGACCCTGTCATGGCCTTCTCTCTCGAAATACTTAATACCAAGGGAATGCAAGGATCTATGGAAACTGCAGCATCTACGGAACTACGTAATCTTTAGACAACAATAGAAAATAAAATGCAGCAGATTTAAAGGATGCGTAACAAGGAAAAGAGGAGCTACAAAAATTTATAAATGTAAAAATAAGATAAAACACTTGGCTGCAAATAACATAGATCTGGGCATCAAATTGATTCAGCAATACATATAAATATTAGCCAATAATGAATAAGCAGCTACAGCTGCACACAAAACATTCATGCATAAAATAAAAACTTAGAAATGAAGTTTTTCTATCAAGCAAAAATGATTGACTTGAGATGGGACTGCACACTTTTTCTTCTTCTCCCAAATCTAGGTTTTATCCTTCTTCCATCTTCTCCTTCTTCTTTCTCTTTCTACTTCTCCCAAATAAAACAAGATGCTATTAATAATAAACACCTACATAGAAAACTTGCCTTACAAGTCAACACAAAATCTCTGACAAGAGATAATTAGGGAGAATAATCAACCAAAATAAATGTGCAAATAAATATAATTAAATGCAAATCTGATATGTCAAGGAGCTAAATCTGGAAAAGACAAATATTAGTTGCACAATAAATTCTGACTTGATTTTCCAACACTCCCCCTTAATTATGAACAACTGCAGATCATGGAAATTTGAATCAAGTTTGTTCAAAAACTGTTGTAGCATTTTCGAGCTAAGCGACAGTTTTCGGAGATGCTTAACTCTGTGCAAAGTCACAAACTCCTAAGCCACTTCGTAAATAATCAAATGTCTCTTTTTCCAGTGCTTTTGTAAATATGTCAGCTTAGTTGATCTTCAGACTGCAAAAATCAAGAAAAATTTCTTTGTTGCTTACAAGCTCTCTACGATAAAATGATACCTTGTATCAATATGTTTAGTTCTCTTGTGAAACACATGATTTTTAGATAATGCTATGGCTGAACTATTATCACAAAATACTGTAGTGGCTTCCTTTGATCATGCATCAAATCTTTCAACATCCTTCACATCCAAACAACTTGACACACAGCACTAGTGGCTGCCACATACTCAGCTTCAGCTGAAGAAAGGTTCACAATGGGTTGTTTCTTTGATGCCCATGACACAACACATGTACCAAAGTGAAAAGTATACCCATAAGTACTTTTCCTATCATCTATGTTGCCCCCACAATCACTATCAGTGTACCCAACAAGACTGAAATCATCTAAAGTGGAATACAATATACCAAAATCCTTTGTACCACTTACATACCTCAATACTCTCTTACCGACCTGCCAGTGAGAGTCTTTTGGAGACTCCATAAACCTTGAAATTAGGCTTACACCGTACATAATATCAGGCCTTGTGGCCTTAAAATACATAAGGCTTCCAACCAGCCTCTTGAATAATGTAGGATCCACACATGCTCCATCATCTTCCTCGCTTAACTTCATCCTCGTCATAACCGGTGTAGGGGATACCTTGCACCTGCTATATTAAATCTCTTCAAAACTTCATTTTCATATTTAGATTGAGAAATAAATATACGATCATTGGATTGATGAACTTCAATCCCCAAGAAATACCTCATAAGACCCAAATCAGTCATTTCAAATTCATTTTTCATTACTCGATTTGAAAGAATCTATGTTTAGATCACCGGTAAAGATTAGATCATCCACATACAAGTAAACAATCAAAATGTTACCTTGCTTGTTGACCTTGATGTACAATTTCGGTTCACAACCGCTCCTTTGGAAACCATTTTGAATGAGATAGGAGTCAATGCTGCTGTACCAAGCTCTTGGAACTTGCTTCAATCCATAGAGTGCCTTCCTCAACCTATACACCTTGCCTTCATGACCCGATAGCTCATAGCCTTGTGGCTGTTCCACATACACTTCCTCCTCTAAATAGCCATTTAAAAATGCAGACTTTACATCCATTTGATATACAAGCCACTTGTTCAGGCAACAATAACTAAACAAATGATCATAATCGTATCCAACCGAGCAGCTTGAGCAAATGTCTCATTGAAGTCTATACCAGCTTGTTGTGTAAGGCCCTCAGAATTAGCCTTGCTTTATGATTTTGCACTTTCCCATCAAAGCATCTTGTTTAGTCTTATAAATCCATTTGACACTAATTATGTCTTTACCTTCCGGCAAATCAACCAACTCCCATGTTTGGTTCTTTTCAATGGATTCAATCTCCTCATCCATGGATTTTTCCCATCTATCACTACTCACACCTCTTCAAATGTTAATGGATCATCAATATGAGAAAATAAAGCAAAAGCTGAAAATAAATTAGTTGTGTCAACATTATACAACTCACTCAAACTCCTTGTTTTTCATGGCATCATGCTTGCTAGAGTTGGATCCGGAGATGAAGAACTATTTGGAGTGCTAGATGGTGTTGCTCCAAGGATGCCGATTGATGTAGATCCCGGTGTAGATGCTTGTGAAGTTTTTTGTCTTGTTGGCGTGGGACAGCAGCCTTGAAGATCTCCTTGGTGTGAATGAAGGTGTAGCTTGAGCTACAACTTGTGGTACCATCCGAGATTGGAAGGAGTTGCTGTTTGATTTATATTTGGTGTTGGAAACACTTCATCCACCATATTATCATTTGGGACAGCAGTTTTAATTCTAACAAATTCTCTCTATGCTTCCATCCCATGCTTCATCCTCCACAAACCGAACATCACGGCTGATTATAAATTTCCTATTGATAGGATCAAACAACTTATATGATTTTGTTTCCTTTGAGTAACCAACAAATATACATTTTTGTCCTTTATAATCTAACTTCATTCTCAACTCATCTCGGAACATGCGCATATGCTATGCATCCAAATACCTTCATATGAGAAACACTATGTTTCCTTCTTGTCCATGCCTCTTGAGGGACTTTGTTTCTTATGCTCTTTGTTAGGCACCTATTCATGATGTAAACAGAGTTTCCACTACCTCAGCCCAATATTCATTTGGTAGATGTTTAGCTACCACCATGCTACAAGCCATCTCCATAATTGTTTGGTTCTTTCTCTTCACCACACCATTTTGCTTTGAGGTGTATAACGGGCTATAAATTTCTTGTGTATGCCATGAGATCTACAAAAATTTATAAATTCATTAGATATATTTTCACCACCTCTATCCACCCTTAGATCCTTGATGTAGTGGCCACTTTTCTTCTCCACAAGTGCTTTGAATCCGCTAGAAATAAGCAAATACATCGATTTGTGTTTCAAGAAATAAACCCAAGTTTTTCTTGTGAAATCATCAATAAAAGTAAGAAAATAAGTGTAGCATCCTATGACAAAGTGTTTGCATTTGCCCAAAAATATTTGAATGCACAATCTCAAGTGGAGCTATAGCTCTATTTGCCTTGCCAATCGGAAATGACTCTCTATGTTGTTTTCCCATAATACATCCTTCACAAACTCTTTCCGGTTTCTCAATTAATGGCAAACCTTTTACCATATTCTTCATATGTAGTAATTTCAAGTGCTCCAAAATATAAATGCCCAAATCTAAAATGCCATAGCCAAGAATCATCCTTTACCACTGATTGAAATGCACGCTTGAGTTTCTACAAAAACATTTTTTTCCTCTTTCGAGCTGTTTCGCCATTTACGTAGTTGTCTTGGAACTTTTGTAGTCTGTCTTGAACATTTCCATAGCTGTTTTGAACTTTTCCGTAGCTATCTTGAACCTTTTTATGGCTGTTTTGAACATTTCCGTAGGTGTCTTTGCCACCGTTGATTTTGTATCTTCTACCTTAAAAGCTGCTCCAGAATTTACAATATGTGTCTCATGAACAACTTGAGCTGTTTTTCCTTTCATATCCGGCCTTTTTTTTAATGGAAACATGTGGTTTATAGTCATTTGTACCTTAGCAATAAGCATATTGCTTGGAAGCTTGTCCACAATAACACACTCATTGTTTTCCATGTACACTCTATAGCCCTTTTGTATCAGCTGTCCAATGCTCATCAAGTTGTGTTTTAGACCAACAACATAATATACATTAGGCATAAATTTTGGCTCCCCCTTTTTGGTTAGAATATTAATCGTACCTTTACCCAAAATAGTGACTTTGTTGTTGTTACCAAGTGTAACATCAGTTTGAATCGATTCTTCCAAGCTAGAAAAAAATATTTATTACCTGTCATGTGATTACCATGTAATTTCAATCTAAATACCATATGTCACATGGGCTTTCTTGAGCAACATTGCACTCAACTAGAGAGCTTGTAGGGATTTCTTTAGCAATCTTCAGGCATGCAATGAACATGCTTACCCGAGGGAGTGCTACTTGACTGATTTTGACATGCTTCACTTTGATCATATTGTTTTTCTTGCATTCATGAGCATAATGCCCAAACTTCTTACAATAATGACATTAAATGTGTGATTTGTCAAATCTTTTGCCACTTGGATGAATGAAATTCTGATTTTGACCTCTAACACCAAAGCATTTGCATGATCTGCTACTACGTCCACTTCTAGGAGAACTTCTCCCGTATCTCTAGGACTGAAAATCCTCCTTCCTCTTCCATGATTTACGAAACCGAGATGAAAATACATTTTCAACTCGAACTATTTGATCTATTCAGTCTATATTCATGATTGATAAGAGAGGCATGTAGTTCATCAAAGCACTAAACTAGCTCAAATCTTTGGTTTCCTCTAGAGCCACAACTACGGGATCAAATTTAGTAGGGAGAATTCTAAGTACCTTCTCAACAACCTTCCTATCCTCTATGACATCTCCATGGGACTCAATTTGATTTGTTAGACCAACAACATGAGTGAAGAAAGACTCTATTGAATCGACTTTCTCATTGATAATTTTTCAAATTCTCTTCTAAGGAGCTGTAATTTAGCAGTTTCAAACTTGTCCATACCTTGATACGCAATCTAGAGTGTGTCCCATGCTTCCTTAGCTTGCTTTGCTGCTACAACTCTTGGGAGTATGCTCTCATGCATTGCTTGATGGATATAAAACAGTGATTTCCCATCCTTCTTCCTTTGTTCCTTTAAGACGTCCTTTTGAGCTTGTGTAAGAGCATTGTATGCTGCCTGGTCTGCTGGTTCCTAGTAACCATTTTCAACCATTTCCCAAATGTCTTGAGACCGAAACAAATATTTCATGGTCAAAGACCAATACTCATAGTTCTTTCCTGTGAAAATTGGAGTTTGCACACTAACCAGCGATGCACCAGACGTAGAAGCCATTAATGGCTGCCAAAACAAAAACAAAAACCCAGAAAAAGAATAAAAGCAGGGTTTAACCTGGCTCTGATACCAGATGAAGGGAATGCGAGGATCTATGGAAACTGCAACGTCTACGGAAACTACAGAATCTTTAGACAACAATAGAAAATAAAATGCAACGGATTTAAAGGATGCAGAATAGGGAAAAGAGGAGCTACAAAAATTTATAACAACAAAATAAGATAAAACACTTGGCTGCAAATAACACAGATCTGGGCATCAAATTGCTTCAGCAATACATATAAATATTCGCCAATAATGAACAACAGCTACAGCTACACACAAAACATTCATGCATACAATAACAACTTAGAAATGAAGTTTTTCTATCAGCAAAAACAGTCCAGACTTGAGCTGGGACTGCGCACTTTTTCTTCTTCTCCCAAATCTGGTTTTCCTCCTTCTTTTTCTTTCTACTTCTCCCAATAAAACAAGATGCTATTAATAATAAACACATACATAGAGAACTTTCCTTACAAGTCAACACAAAATCTCTGACAAGAGATAATTAGGGAGAATAATCAACCAAAAATAAATGTGCAGCAGTCATAATTAAATGCAAATCTGATATGTCAAGGAGCTAAATCTGGAAAAGACAAATATTAGTTGCACAATAAATTCTGACTTGATTTTCCAACAAATACAACTGGGCTCTTTTAGGACATTTGATAGCTTGAGATCCAGATGCATGACTCTCTGGCTATGCAAATACTCCATCCCTCTGGATATTTGTAACATGATATCTAGACTCACATGTAGAGGAATCGATGGATTTTCCTCGAGCAATTTAACTAGATTTGAACTCACCATCTCTGTGATTAGATAGTACCTGTCACCATCCAAGAAGGCACCAAAAACTACACAAGGAATGGACTTTGCAACTTGTTAAATCCAGGGCTTGCTTCTCAAAGCATTTGTAGCCCTCCTTGGATATTTATTTCACACCTACCTTGATTCCAAGCCATGACCCTTCACACATTTCATCACAGTCCACACCCAAAACATAATGATTTTGATTTTTCCACTTCAAGTCCCTGGGGTCGATCCTGAGCCACTCAGGGATGGAAATGTTCATTTCTCCGCCAAATTCTCCCATTCTTCTGCAGAAAACTTCATCATAAAAGGTATACTCAAAATCAAAAACGTAAACAAGGCTTAAATCCAAGCAAAGAAAGAACCACAGTAGGTCGTGCATATGAACAGCATGGGCATCGCCTGTAGCAGATAATGTTAACATCTTCTTCCACCATTCAGGACCAGAACAACTACAAATACATTTCTGCCTCTCTGATAACACGGTATACTTCTTTCCAAGCGTGCTGCAGGATGACTTTGGCAGCTTTGTCATGTTCATGGCGGCCTGTCGTATGAAGCAACTGTTCCCTGCTTTGAGAGACCTGTTTCATCTTCTGACCGGCGCCATTAATTCTCGGCCACCCAACTGGGCAAAACTTGGAGAGCTTTACCAGAAATGCATGACACGGGACTGTTCATACATCC
Organism: Taxus wallichiana var. yunnanensis; assembly: GCA_018340775.1. Classification (NCBI taxonomy): domain Eukaryota; kingdom Viridiplantae; phylum Streptophyta; class Pinopsida; order Cupressales; family Taxaceae; genus Taxus; species Taxus wallichiana. The sequence continues at coordinate 910,087,364 of CM031240.1, read as the reverse complement.
TATCCCAGAATGTCTATTGTAATTTGAAAATATTTTGGGCGGGACAGGCAAAATATAATTTAAATTCAAACTCAAACTGTCATGTCTTGTAAACACATCAATTGCCACGTCAAAATGTCACATCATAGTTTCCGGCACAACAGTCCTTTCTGGCGAGGGCAATGGCTATGTCAACACATCATGATATGAAAAAAATGCCCACATGCATAGGTGCATTTTCAGTGGAGGGTAGACACTGGCTGACCCAACTGTAGTCATGAGTTTTGGTGTAAAAATAAATTCTCTATGGATGTGCATTAATGTGATAGTACTAGGACAAGTTTTTGAAAATGAATGCACATATATTGTGCATGACCAAATATATACATACAAAATACTTAATAAGACTTCAAGAATTATAATTTATTATTTTTTAATAGTTTTTGACGTATACACATTATGCATATGAATATAACTTGACATTCTTGAAACAAACATTATATACGGTGAACAAAATATGGAATTATCTGAGCCAACGCATCACAATTCTTTTATATCGAATCACCAAAATAATGGTGTCGAACCTTTCTACGTGGTTATCTTAAAATTCAACCTCTAGGGCTATAAATTGTTTTTTACCCTTCAGCTTGTAAAATAAATTCGAAAAGATGGTATAACGTTCGCAAACGAACAATTTTTGACCCTAGATGCATTTCTCGTAAATCCCAAATAAAATTGCAAGTATTAGAAATTATTAAAAAATAAGTAAGTGTATATATGAATTTCTATGGGAAAATGCAACTTGCCCATGAATGTAAAATAGCCTCAAAACACCTTCAAAAATTCTAAAATTACATGTGTAGCTAGCTCTTGAATTATCAAATCTGAAAATAATTATATTTTTGCAAAATATTGAAAATATGATTTTTAATTGTAAAAAAAACAACTAAAACTTCGTGAAATTCATAACTTGGATAATACCCAACACATTTTTACAAATGATAGCTCAAATTGAAGATAAAATCATAAGTTTTCCAATGATACCAAAATCAGAATTTTCCGTTGGTGGAAGGCACCCAAAACATGATTGGAAATTTAGAAATGTGTAGATGAAAACCTAGTTGTACTCAAAATCAACAACCATTCGCCCCTCTTGGAAAGCCCTCAAACACTACTATAATATATATATATATATATATATATATATTGATCTTCAATGGGAAACATAAATAAATCCTTGATCTTCAATGGAAACCCCTTAATAGAGAATCCTCTTACGAGAAAGAAAAGTTTTCATTCCCTTTCTCTAATCCTTAAGAGATTTTTGTCCTTAGGAGTTTATTGCAAAGCTTAAAAGATTATAAAAATCAAATTTTTATAAAATAAAAGATACGTTTTCTACAAGCAATTTGACTTTCTTTTAAAGATGATCTTGGCAAAACAGTCACCCTCAATTTCCAATCGCTTTCACCTCCCTTATTTATTGTTTTTTTCACTTTATTTCCTCCACTAAAGGGGTCACATTTTCTGCTAGGGAGAATAATAAATATAAAATGATTTTCCCTTTCTCTTATTTTACTATTGGAACAGACCTTTAAATTAATTAAAAAGGAAAGTTACATAGCATGGTGTGATTGGATAACTCAGTCCCACAAAACGTGATGACAGATATAAAAATGCCACATATGCAAACATAAAATGCCACGAGGGCTTACAAGGGCAAGCCAAAGGGAAAATAGAAACTAGCAAAGAAATACTAAGCACATGTCATTGTCGCACCTTGAGGAGGAGGAGGATCATCCCCGGGAGGGATGAACGCTCCATTGGATGGTCTTGCAGATGGTGGATCCACCTCCCAACCCTCCCCGCTAGGAAACCACATCTAAAGAGGCACCATAATTCCCCACCAAGGACAGGATCCTACAAGAGTATTCATTACGGTGGAAGAGAGCCCCATCAGGGAATGTTGGCAATGCCTTTCCCCTCCCGGGGTAAACTCTAGCTGGTTTATAGGATGAATGGGTGGTGCAATCCCAGGGGAGGCATAGGAGTGACTACACAAATGGCTCCTCCATTATGAGCCCAGAAGATGGCCACCTTTGAAGAGGTAAAATATGAGGTGGCGGTAGTAGTGGATTTGGCGGAGTAACCCTCGCTCATAGTGCATGGTGCACTCCCTCGGTTATCCAAAATCTCTGAAGGTGTGTATATTCAGAGAAACTTTAGAGCCTAAGCTTGAATCTGTGTTCGCATAGTAGATAGAATAATCACCTTATCATTAGTAGAAAAGTTGATAACTGTAAGATCATGCTTGAAAATAAAGGCATTGCGAGATTTCCAGATATGAAATAAAATGCAAGCACGAAAAAATATGCCACATAATAAAGTCTCCAAATAAGACAAGATGTGATGAGAAAAACTCAGGATGATAAGGTTGAAATAAGGAATGAATCCATCACCAAATAGCCTGTGCACGTGGGAAAAACCAAAATAAATGTAAGAAGGATTCAGGGCTAGAGTAGAAGGGGTAGGTAAAGGGAAGTATGCAAAAATGTCAAAGCCATTCACCTAAAGGCAAGCCTTGATAAATCAAACACCATAGAAAATGGTTAACTTTGGGTTCAAGAAGAGGGTTCCAGGCATGAGCAAGTTGACATAACCAAGTAGTGGGTAGAGAATGGAGTCCCCAATGAGAATTAAACTTTTCAATTATGGGTGACATAGGACATAAAAGCTGATAAATTGTGCGAGTGTTATAGTGCAAAAAGGCTATGTTATGATTCCATCACCAGTCCCACCACTAGGAAGCTGGTGGGTGAAGGCCAAGCTTATGAAGCATCACATTTGGAAGGAGTTCCCTGAATTTAGGAAATCGATGGAAAATATAAGTGTTGCGAAATGATATTTATCTTTGAGATTATGCCAAGCGATCCAATCCCTGAGGTGCACCAGATCCTGTATGGTGTGAATACCCTTGCGAAAAAGCTGAATGAATTTGATGTTGAGGATTTTAGCCAAGGGAAGCATGCCCTCAGTGAGAATTGGAGACCACTAGATGTTATGTGCATCAAAGGAAAGTCCTATGTGGAACCCATCACCAATCCACCTTAAAAAGGGCTTAACTTGCTCAAAGGATTTCCAGATGCTCTTAGCCACAAAAGTACCTGTAATCTTAACTAGAACTGGTGTAATAATAAGGGTATGCCAAGATTGCACCCTCAAATACTACGAATGATCAATTTATCATGAATTCCACACTCTGTAGATAAAGATCCAGTGATACCCATACAACCATGTTCGCAAGGAGACAATAAACATCTAAGGAAACTCGGTGAAAGCCAACTAAACTAGAAATTTTACACCAAAGAAAATCCCGCAGAAGCTTAGCCATCCGATTAAAAGATGTTTGAGAAGGAACCAACAAGAAGAATAATACATAGGAGTAATGACAAGAATTGTGGTGCAAACCTAAAATTTTCCCACCAAAGAGAGTGGTTTGGAGGACCATTTCATCACTTTTTGCTCCAGTCTGTTAACAACGTAAGTCCAAAGAGACATGAATCACTATCAAAGGAAAAAGGAATGCCTAGGAAGTGAAATTTCTCACCATGACCAATCCATTTCCAAGGATAGGCCTTAAGCCAATACGTCAGTGGGTAAACAACTGCAGTAAATCCAATAGTTTTCACCATCGAATGCTAGATCCCGAGGAAAGATGGAAGGTAGATAAAGAGTCAAAACCACAACCACGTTTTGTTTGTATTTTGCAATCGTAATAAAGGAATCATCTGCAAAATGTCTATTGATCAAATGGGTGTAGTGGTCTAGTAAAATAATTCCCGAATATGACCTTGGTCTACTTGATGAGCAATTAAGTACCCAAGGGCATTAAAAACACTAACGAACAAGGCCGGAGGAAAAGGGAAACCCTATCGGATGGAGCGGTAGAGATCGATGGGAAAGTGCGATGGCCATTAATGGTGAGCTAAGCCCATTCCATACCTTCCCAAACCGCAAGGAGATTATCCTAAATGTAATGTCCTTTGACAAATTTTATCTGCTCCAACCGAATAATCTTTGGTAGAATATTAGCACTTTGAAGAGCTAATTCTTTAGCAATAATTTTATAGGATAAATTGATCGGGGTGTGTAGTTCTTGTGTGTGTGAGTGTGTGTATGTCATGCCCTAGGTGTTCTCATGTTAGTCACACTTTGTGAAGTAGCAAGCAATAATAAATATAGAAAATGTAAATAATATGTGTGCATGGAATAGAATTAAATCCCTCCCCCTATGTAGTGTGTGTGATGCAGATCTCCTAGCCTTGATGCATGGCACTATGTGGATGCAAGTGTTGTAATAGATGCAAATCTAGATGGAGTGATAGTTGTGTGTAATACTAGGACCTAGAGCCCTCATTATGGTCTTATAACATTATATTTATAGGGCTCTAAAGCTTAATTTCGTAATTAATCCCGACAAAGCCGACGAGGAAAAAGATAAAGATGACCAACAACTAAAATGACCTAAAAAGGAGTGAAAGAGGATTGACATATCTCGGGGCACCGAGAGTGGGGACCTAAAGGGTGCCCTAAGGCATCCCAAAGACAGCTGGGCACCCTGATTTTGGGCTAGAATGATGGGGCAATTACGAAATGGATGTATAAGTGATGGAAAATACACAGGGGAACTATGAAATAAAATATAAAATAAAGATGGCCAAAAGGTGGGATTAATTAGTACTTTATCCACATGAGAACCTTCTAAATAGTTGTATAGGACTGGGCTAAATTATGTGTAAAGTGCATAATTTTGTGTCTACAGATCTCTTGTTCATATTTCGACACTAGTGACTGAAACTATTGACTACAACCTAGGGGAATGCACGAGGTAACAACAAAGACCGATGTTAAACAAATAAATTAGGACCACAAATTACGAAAACACAGCGCCTAAAATCACGGATCTGGGCACCCAAAAGGCAACCCTAAGCACTCCAATATAGGACTGGAGACGACAACCGAGAAAATTATGACACCTAAGAATCCCTAAAAGACGCCCAAAACTCGTATATACAAGTGACGAATAAACTAGAAAAATAACAATGATGACTGACCAACCGATAAAAATTCTAGATGGGTCACTAGTGAATACTTTTATTACACAAGATTCATATATAAAATAACATACTTGGTGATATAAATGTAATAGTAAGTGCGTGATTTTGTGACTACACCACTTTAACACCTTCATAAGAGACTCCGTGACCAAAATTTCAACCTCCTTGACTCCAAAAGAAGACTGAGGGATTTTGGAAAGTTTATGCTTTTCAAGAGTCTCTAATACCTTATTTACATATTACGAGTGTTCTTACCATGTTTTATTGTATACTAGTATTTCATCAAAAACACAAAAAAATTCCACATAAATGCCTTCAAGATAGAATTCATCAAACTTTGAAATTTAGATCTGAGCATTTGTGAGACCAAAAGCCATTACTAAGAGTTCATAATGGCCTTCATGTGTCTTGAAGAATGATTTATGAACATTGCCATCCATAATTCTAATATGACAATATACGAATGAAGATCAAGTTTTGTAAAGTAAACAACACCATACAACTCATCTAACAAATCATCAATTATAGGAATAGGAAACTTATCTTTGATTGTGTACTTATTGAGTTCTATATAATCATGACATATGCATCAATTTTCATCTTTTTACGCACCAAAGCACTATTGGAGAAGAATAAACACTCGACTATGACAGTAATTCATGTTTCTAACATCTCTTATACTATCATCTTAATCTCACTCTTTTCAACATATGGGTAACTATAAGGTCCGATGTTGGGTGATTGGATCTGTGGTACTAACTAGATGGAAATATCATGGTCTCTTTTAGAGGTAAAACCTTTGGCATATATCTAAACACAAATGAGTGCTCATTTATAAATGTTTTCATATCTCGATGGTATAACCGCATTTGACCGATGTTCTTTCGAAAAAAAAAAAAAATTGTGCCATGAACCCCTCTACACCTTTTAAAACATTTTTGCATCTAGTGAGAGCTCACCAACTATGGGGAATTTTATCTTAATCATCATAGTTTAAAATTCCTCCCTTTTAATCGAAAAGCACGTGAATAACTTTGTAAGTTCATCTCAATAGTTCCAAAAGTGGCGAGTAATTGAAATCCTAACAAAATGTTTGCCCCTTGTGGAAATGGCATACATAGGGATACTTGGCAAGTAATCTCCCATGGTGAGTTTAATGTTACGAAAATTTCCTAAACAATTAACATTACCCCCATCAACGATCATTACTTGACATTCAAGAGCTGGATAAACAAAATAGTTCAAGCGCACCGCCAATTTATGATTGATGAAGGTGTGAGTATTTGCTTAGTCAATTAACACGGTTACTTCTATTTTTTTAAGAGTCCAACCACTTTGAGGGTTTCGGGGGGTGCTAATACTTGAAATTACATGTAATGAGATCATTGGTTGGGGATCCCCTAATCCTCCTCTAGCTCGAAAATGATCTCTACCTCCTTATCTTCTTCCTTCTATTCTTCTTCACTCGGTCCTTTAATGTAAAAGTTCTTTTCAACACATTTATGGCCCGGTCCATATTTTATCTCGAGTTAAAATGTCACCCTTTTACTCTTTTTCTTCAATTCGTTGAGGTGTTAATTGAATTAGCTAAGGGAATGATGATTTCGGTGTGCTATGGTATTTGATTTTAGTGAAATATTTCTTCGTGGACAATGTTTTTTCATTTGCCCTATGTGCCATAAGAATAGAATCATAAACCTTAATTAGATTAAACATACACACCTTATGGTTGATTTGGTCTTTAAGACCCCCAAGAAATAGGTCATTTAGATTCCCTTTCCTAATATTCTCCACACGAAAGTATAGGTTTTGGAACCGATGAACATAATCCTCAACTAGTCATGTTCGCCATAACTTTAGTAATCGCGTAAGTAATCTCGGACACACCATAACTATAGTTCAATTATAGCTCTGGTAAAATTGTCCAAGTGATAGTAAGACGATTCTTCTACCTTTGAGCACATAAACATCAATATAAGACGAATTGGTCGGGTTTGAGATACAAGGATGCTATGGTCGCATTTTGTCTCGATGGGATCCGACGTAGATCAAAAAATTCTCCATTTGGTTAATCCAATTGAGTGCATCCTTTCCATCAAACTTACACATTTCCACTTTTGATCATGTTATGGGCTTGCAGAGTATTTTTATTTGGATTGGGCATGCTCAAGATCCACCTTGGCTAGTTTGTCCATTACTTTGACATGAAGATCCACCTTGGTTGATATGAGTATGATTGAGTTGTGGCTAATTTGGAAGAAGATGATGACCCTTTAGATTTGTACTAAGTTACTTGCATGAAATCATCTAATTGTTGTCTAATATTTTCTACATCTTCTTTGTTGGCCATCTCAGACTATAGGGTTTGTAGATCATACTCAAGTTGGCTTATCCTATGGTCCATTAGAGTAAACCCTAGCCCTAAGGAATCCATAGTTACCCCTTATGACTCCAAATCCTTAACTATTATCTCATCCTTCTCTGGAGTTTTAACCAGACTGATGAGATTATTTTTACCTCTTGTGAAAGGCCCCGCTACCATTCCCCAAAATAGTAGGATTTAACGATTAAGGTCAAAATTTAGGGAATAGGATTTCAATAGGAATTTAGCCAAATATGAAAAAACTTAAAGAACAAATTCAAACTAATTTTTTATCCTCTTTCTAAAAATGTAAAGAACACGGAAAATTCCAGAATTTGCAGGTTGATAGAGCAAATTTATGAAAAACCCAAAATTGATATAAATTTTGCCTGACAAGTCAAAATGTCTTGAAATTTAGAGAGGATCTTACTTAACTAATTTTATAAAATCCCAAAAATGTAGAAAAATTCACTTCCACTTTGGATATATAGCCAAGTCTTTGCAATTAGGGTTTTGACGTTTACGGTCGAGATCAAGCTTTGATACCACTTGTAATGAAATTACTTAGATAGATATGAATATCAATAACAATATAACACTAAATAACACAAAATGTAGAGAAATTATCACAAGATGCAAGTATAATAACTTAGCCACTTCGAGGGGGTAACCTCCAAACCATACAATAAGGTTCAAATAATCAATATGATGATCAATTACTACATTTTAATTCATATATATATATATATATTATTCCTATGTTATGGCCATCACCAAGGCCAACCCACTAATGATATTATAAGATATATGAAAGAGATATGACATGATAATAAGATATGATAGCCACAGTCATCCATACACATCTAATGTAACATATAGGATTAAGTGCGTATAACAAGGCCACTATCTAGAGATGGACAAGAAGAAGAGTTCATCTACCTCTTAGCATGATTCAAACAAACAAGGTGACACCAAGCAAAAGGATAAAGGAAAAGGAAAAGGTAAGAAGAATGATACTTCCATTTCTAAGAAGGATACTAAAGTTCATTGTGGTCATTGTGATGTTGACACTCATTTCGAGGAAAAATGTTGGAAGCTCCACCCAAAATTACATCCCTTCAAGAATAAGAAGAATAAAAAGAAGGCCATGGCTTCCCTCCAAGGGGAGGAGATATTTTGCAGCAAAGAGGTGGATGAGACAATGTGTTGTACCTTTGTCTATAGAGAGGTATGTTTGGGTAGTAATAATGTTGTTTAAGAAAATGAACTTACTAAGATTTTTCATATAAAAATCCAAGTGAAGAAAACCAAAGTGGATGATCTTTTTTATACTTGTTCTCAAGATATTTTGATAAGGAGTTAGTTTATAAGCTACAATTAAATACTTGCAATCATCCAAATCAATAATCGTTAGGTTAGGTGAAGAAAGGCGTAGACATAAAGGCTACCAAGCAATGCAAGATTATGTTTGGTATTGATAAGAAGTTCATTGATGAAGTTACTTTGGATATTGTTCCTCTTGATGTGTGTGGTGTAGTGTTTGGCAGCCCATACTTGTATATCAAGGATTCCATCTTCATGAGAAGAGCCAACCGATACCGCTTGGTGAAGGATGGTAAGAGTTACATCATTTCAGCCTTTGCAGGAGACTCAAAGATCTCTTTGGTAAGTTCCTTTAAAGCTAAGAAGCTTATTAATGCTAGTGGGAAATTTACATTACTTATTTTGAGAGATATACAAGAAGAGGAAGTTTTTTCATCTAAAACCACTTGTAGCATGTTTACTAACAAAGAGAAGAAGTAGATGAAAGAGTTGGTTCAATAGTTCAGGGAAGTTTTCCAGAGCCTATGATGTTGCCTTTGATCGTGCCAAAGTGAGCATGAGATACAATTGTTACCCGATAGTCTACTTCCAAACTTGGGATTATACAGACAGATTTGAATGATGCCACAAAGGTAAAATAATAGCTATAGGATTTGATTATGTAAGGCATAATATGTCCTATCACTTCTCCATGTGGTTCTCTTATTGTTTTAGTACCTAAAAATATGGTTTGTGGAGGATGTGCATTGATTATAGAGATCCGAATAAAATAAATATAAAAATAGTTACCCTCTTCCTCAAATTGATGATTTGTTAGATTAATTATAGTATGCTAAATATTTTACTAAGCTTGATTTGAAATATGGGTATCACCAAGTTCGGATCAAGGAAGAGGACATCTAGAAAATAATGTTCAAGACTAGACAAGGGTTGTATGAATGGTTGGTTCTACTGCTCGGGAAATACAATGCACCAAACACCTTCATGAGGTTGATGAATGAGGTAATGAGGCCATTTATTGATTCCTTTGTCATTGTGTATTTGGATGACATTCTGGTTTTTAGCAAAACTTTTGAGGAGCATATTAACCATTTACATCAAGTTTTGTAAGTTCTAAAGGAGAACCAATTAGTGTTGAATGAGAAGAAGTGTGAGTTTTCTCAACAATCACTTGTTTTTTTTTGGGGCACGTGGTTGGAGATGGAGAGTTGAGGATTGATCCAGCTAAGATAGAGGCCATTCTGAATTGGCCTACACCATCTAGTTTGACCAAGACTAGGAGTTTTATTGGTGTAGTTTAGTATTTGAGGAAGTTCATCAAGAACTCTTCCATAACAATGCCTCTACATTCTGTGACAATAGGTGGTAAGGTTTTTAATTGGGGTAAGAAATAATAGGATGCTTTTGAGTCATTCAAATACAAGATTATTCATGCTCCAGTTTTGGCATTACCTAACTTGCAACTTCCTTTCAAAGTAGAAACCGATGTTAGTGACTATGTTATGGGAGTTTTCCTACTTCAAGGAGGTAGGCCCATATGTTATCATTCTGAATTGTTTCATGGAGCAATTTTGAATTATTGTACATATGATAAGGAATTGTATGCTCTTGTGCAAGTGGTCAAGAAATGGAAACATTACTTGATGGGTAAAGAAACTATCATACACATGGATCACCAACCTCTTCAATATTTGCAGGCTCAAAATAAAATTCAACAAGCTAGACACTATAAGTGGACGAGCTTTCTTGCAACAATTTCATTTGATCATAAAATATAAGAAAGGTGTGACTAACCAGTTAGTTGATATGTTGTCTAGACCTCCTTTACTATCAACTATGGGTACTTTAACTCTTCTTGAACCTTCGTATGTGAAGCATTTCAGGAAGGTTATGAGTAAGATCCATATTTTAGAGAAATAGTTGAGCAAAACCTCCAAGTGAGGGCTTTACACTTAGGGGAGAATACTACTTCCAAGACAGATACTCTACAAGAACGTGAAACTTTGTGTTCCCAATGATCCAAAGGACATTTTGGGACGTTGAGATTTCCCTAAGTATCCCTAAACAATGATAGAGTGGTAGAGAATTAAACTAGCTTTCCGTTGGTACATGGAACACGAAAAATAAAATTCAGTATGCTCAAACTTATGGTCGGTCAAAGTATGGTCATGGTTCGGACCCCAACGTGGTCATCCGGCCAACACGACGATGACATGTGGTAGTAGCAAAGTGTGTAAGCGTAGGAGCAAAAATTGTGGTTTTATGACGCCAATCTTCAACACTCGTATTCATATAGGTATTTTTATCGCCGGGGTCCTCGACCGGGTTCAAAACACTCTTTTCATGGAGGGGTACCTTTTCCGCCATGTCATATTCCACCACGTGGTATCAAGTAACAAGTTTATAAGAGCATACAATGCTAGTTACTAAAATTACTATATCGTATTCCGATTCATTATAATTACCATGTGGCCTACCACCACTATTTGTATTGAATTGAGCCAACTCGGTTGGGCGAGTTCACTATTCCCTCAAAGACACCGTAGGGTGAGTTGTTATATGCATTGAGCTCTCTTCATATCTCGGTGAGTTATCATTTATCTCAACAATGTATGGTATGACAAGTTTGTTGGTACCCAACATGGCGAGAACTTAGCTCGGTTTGGTGATTTCCCTGCCGACAAGTCATATTATTCCCGACCATTATACATGGCATTCTATACAATGCCATCGTCGAAGTCATATTATTCCTTGCGTACATATGTTTATTTGTGGTGATCCATGCACGCGCGCGCGCACACACACAATGCACACAACACACACACACACACACACACACACACACACACACACACACACACACACACACACACATATATGAGATGTGATGGTGTGGATCTAATTATATATGTATTTTTATTACAATGACAATGTTTTCTAAATTAAGAAAAACATGGTACCATAGAGTTTCTATAATGTCTTTCGAATTTCCTCATCGATATTCCTTATAATAATTATTTACTCTATAAAACTACCTAATTTAAAAAGTTCCCAAAAACATGGCACCTCTAAGTTTCGATAATGTCTCTTCTAAATTTCCTCAACAATATTTCTTATAGTAATTATTTACTCTATAAGACCACTTAATTTAAAAGGTTCCTCAAAACATGTACCTATAACGTCTCTTCTAAATTTTATTCGGTCTAAAAAGAAAACCTAATGTATACGGGACTAAAAATATTCCCACCACCCATATAAATGTCAAGGGGGTGGGGGTAAACTGCCTAGGCCTATCTCTCACGCAAGTTTGCACAATAGGGAAAAAGTATTTTCCATCACGCTTCGTTAGTTTTGTAGCGTCGCGAAGTTTTGATTTAAAAAGGAAACAACGATTACGTTGTTACCTATATAGGTAACAACGTAATACGTTGTTTCCTTTTCCGTCAAATTTCCGTTTGAGGTTTTTTAAAAGGAACCGGCGCCGTATGGTTTCATACGTGAGTGTGCAGCAGATGGTGGGGCATGAGAAATAGGGCGCGGGGGTCCCGGGTTCAAGGCCGGGCTGGGTACAAGGATAGCGCTGGTCAAAGTTTTGTGTAGGTTCACATTGACCGCAAACTGCATGATGGATAGGCTCATCGGCGTGTAAACAATGTCAGCAGTAAATAGCTGCATACTAAAACAAAAACAAAGGGTTGTGGTGGGAGAAGAGTGCGGAACAAAACAAAGGCAAAAGATCTCGTGGAAAAACAATGATGGATCAAAAATTAGCGCAGATTAAAACACCGCAAAGCATGAAGAGAGGAAAACCTCCAGTATTGAAAAAATCCCCAAATGCTCACAAAGAAATACAACTGTTTTGGGATTCCTTGCAAGAAGCCGCCCGCCTCATTTCTACATTGTTACTCAAATCTTGAGCCCGTGAAAACTCCGCTAAAAACCTTGCTAAAACCCTCCAGATTTTGATATTCTCATGCCCGAGAGAAAATGCACTCCACTATCTTCAAGCAGCCAAGAACAAGAGCAAATGATTTGCCAAGTCTCTTAATGATGTTATTGAAGAGGCCAAAAATTACAAGCCAATACCCATTATGAAAAACTCTCATTGCTTGGTTAGAAAGAGCGTCAAGATCAAGAGTGTGTTTTCATGCAAGCTAAAACCCCAAAGGCTACTGATTTCAATCCTCCGGACAAGTAATCAAAATTTATTATTTGCCTTTGTGTTTTGGCAAGATTGAGGGTGTTTTAGTTTTCTTATAGATTTGGGTGTGATTATTTACGGTATGTGGTTTTGGCGAAGTTTTTGATGCCATGGAATCTCATGTATCGATTGCTTCGGCTCCACAAGGCACTCAAGACATTTGGTAATATCTCCCACAGTGGAAACCATGACACTCGTGTTTGTAATTACTAGCTGCTATCCATGACTCGGGTACGTAAGCCCCCTGGATTTGAAGATAATGAATAAAAACAACACTTACACTATACTTGTGCAAATAAAACAAATAATACATCTGCTCACAAAGTGAGTGAATAGGAAAGCTAAGAGAGAACAAAAATATTTGTTTTATTCAAAAAAATTTCTTTTCCTTCTTCGTACGTGTACTGTAAGAGAGAATGCATAGAATAAATAGAAAAACAAACTAACTCCTACAGTTTATTAGGCCTAATGAAGTCTGCAAACAAGAGAGAACCGAGACTTAACTCCTACGAGTTTATTAACGAATGAAGCTGCAAACAAGAGAGAACCGAGACTTAATCCTATGATCAAGGAAATGCTCAGTCTACAATTTATTAATCAAGTAAAAACTAGTCAATGAGCTGGAGTTGTAGAAGATGAGCTACAGTGGTGGTGGTGGAACCGCAGAGGACTTGCAGATTTGAACATGCATCCTTCAATCTCCTCCTGCATGTGAAATGGGGATGAGTCCCAACTGATTCCTCAAAGAAACAAAACTAGATGTAGGTAGAGCTTTGGTAAAAATATCAGCAACTTGCTCCGTTGTAGGGAAAAATTGTAATTCCACTATCCCATCTTGAACCAAGTCTCTGGATGAAGTGATGCCGAATCTCAATGTGCTTCGATCTAGCATGAAACACAAGATTCTTTGTCATTGCAATGGTACTATCGTTATCACAAGAAATAGTGGTTGGATGTTCTTGAACCAACCGCAAATCTTCCAAAATCTGTCTAATCCATATGGCTTGACAACTAGTTGTTGCAGCTGCAATATACTCTGCTTGCGGAAGAGAGAGCAATGGTTTCCTTGCTTTTTACTACTCCATGAGACAACTCCAGAACCAAGTGAGAAAATATAACCAGATGTGGATTTTCTATCATCCACTGAACCAGCCCAATCAGAATCTGTGTAACCACATAGCTCAAACTTATGTGTGGGAGAATAATGAATGCCAAAATTGTGTGTACCACTCACATACCTTAAAATTCTTTTTGCAACATGCCAATGAGACTCATGTGGATCCTACATGAACCGAGAGATGAGGCTCACAACATACATAATATCAGGTCTCGTGGTAGTGAGGTACATGAGGCTTCCAACCAAACTTCTATATAAAGTGGCATCTACTTTGGAACTTGCATCTTCCTTGGTTAATTTTTCACCAAGGGCAACAGGAGTGGCAACTGCAGTGCATGACATCATTCTAAACCGCTTCAATAGATCAGCCACATACTTGGTTTGAGAAATGGATATACCTTCATATTGTTGTGGCACCTCCACTCGCAAGAAAATAATGCATGAGTCCCAGATCTGACATCTCAAATTCTTGTTTCATTTCTACTTTAAATTTCTCCATGAGAGATGGGTTGTTACCTGTATAAATGAGATCATCAACATAAAGGTAAACAATTAGAATATCATTACCAAGATGTTGGATATAGAGGGTTGGCTCTGAGGAACTTCGAATGAATGCTTTCTTCAAGAAGTAACTATCAATCCTCGCATACCAAGCATGAGGTGCTTGCTTCAACCCATAAAGAGCCCTTTTTAGCATGTAAACCAAATGTTGTTTTCCTAAAATTTCATAACCAATAGGTTGTTCAACATAGACTTTCCCATCAATAAAACCATTTAGGAAGGCTGATTTTACATCCATCGATAGATTGTCCACTTGTGTTGTGCAACAATAGCCAATATAATCTTGATCTGTATCAAATCTTGCAACTCGGAGCGAAAGTCTCTAAATAATATACTCCTGTGCATTTGTGCAAATCCCGCAACTAATCTTGCCTTGTGTCTATTCATAGAACCATCAAAGCATGATATTTCACCTTATAAATCCATTCGACACCAATCACTTGCTTATCTTTAGGAAGTTGCACCAATTCCCATGTATTGTTTTTATCAATTACATGCATCTCTTCATTCATAGCATCAATCCATACTTGTTCTTTCACGGCTTCTTCATACAATCGAAGGTTCAACTTGAATGGTACTAAACAAAGGAAAATTGGCAACTGGATTCAAATTAGAACTCCTTTGATAAATTTCATTTAAACTTCGTACCTTTCGTGAAGAACTTGGACTTGATTGTGGACTAGAACTATCACCTGAAGAGGAACTTGGTGAACTTAGTGAACTAGGGCTTGAACTTCCACTTGAGCTTATGGGGAGAGGAGGAACTTGTTGAACATCTTCTATACCCGTGATGAGTGGTGTAGTTTTTTTGAACTCCTTGCCATTTCCATACTCCCCTTCATCAAAAACCACATCTCGACTAATAATCCATTTCTTTGTGTTAGGATTATAGAACTTGTATCCTTTCGTGAAATCTGAATAGCCCACAAAGATACAAAGTTGGGATTTTTCATCCAACTTCTTCCGCTTCTTTTCTAGAACATGAACATATGCAGGGAAACCAAATACACGAAAGTGAGCTACTAAGGGCTTGTGTCCACTCCAGGCTTCCTTGGGAGTGATATTCTGAAGCAATTTTGTTGGGCTTCGATTCAAAATATAAGTTTTGGTTGCTACTGCAACTCCCCAATAGCAATTAGGAAGGTTTTTGAAGTGCAACATACTTCGTGCCATCTCCATAATGGTACGATTATTTCTTTCTGCAATGCCATTCTGTTGTGGGGTATAAGCTACCGTGAGTTGTCTCTTAATTCCACGAGTATTACAAAATCAGCAAACTCATTGGAAGTGAATTCTCCCCTCTTTCGTTTCCGAGTATTTTTAGAGAATACCCGCTTTGATTTTCTACCATTGCCTTAAAATGCTTCAAGCATTCAAATGCCTCAGATTTCTGTTTAAGGAAATAAACCCATGTCCGGAGTGAGAAATCATCAATAAATGTCAAAAAGTAAATATTCTTACCCAAAGATTCCTCTTGCATGTCACCACAAATGTCACTATGCACAAGCTCTAGAGGAGATTTTGCCCTCCATGATTTGTTCACCGGAAAACTGTCTCGATGTTGCTTGCCAAGTGCACACCCTGAACAAACTTCTTCTTTTCCGAATTGTAGGAAGTACTCTCCCCATGCCTTTCTTATGAAGCAAACTTAATCCTTGAAAATGCAAATGACCATACAGTTGGTTCCATAACCATGAATCATCTATGGTTTCCTTGAGGGCATGTATCTTAGTAGACTCCAAAGTGAGAGGAAATAATCGATTCTCTGTCATACAAGCCTTTGCTACAAGATAATGATTAGCTGATTTATCAAATATTTTGCAGCAGTTATCTTCAAACACAACCTTGTAATTTTTTGCTACAAGCTGCCCAATACTTAAAAGATTATGTTGTAATTTGGGCACATGCAAAGTGTCATGAATAAATGTAGTTTCTCCTTGCTTAGTTTTCACTGCAAGGGTACCTTTTCCCATTACATCAACCTCTTTATCATCACCAAATTTTACTTGACTCCTTACAGATTCATCTAATTTGACAAAGAGATCAGATTTACCTGTCATATGATTTGAGCAACTACTATCCAAGAACCAAACATCCTTTTGAGGTTCTTTTTGCCAAATTGCAAGCAAAGAATGTAGAGTGGTTTGCTTCTTCAAAAGACTCTTCAGTATAGTTGGCTCTTGACTTATTTAAATCAGATTTTTTCTTTCTACATTCAGATTCATAGTGTCCATACCTTTCACAATACTGGCACTGGATGCTTCTCCGATCCATTGAACTTCTTCCTCTACCTCTTTTGTTTCCTCTTCCTCTGCCACATCCTCTAGATGTAGAAGACTCCCCTTCAGATTTGTTTGATTGAGAAGGGGTTGTAGATTTTTCTTCAATTCTTACAATAGACTGGAAGGCTTGAACTAGGTTCATTGTAGAACATTGCATATGCTCCTCATGAGATTGCAAAGAACCTATCAACTCTGCAACTTTGAATGTGGTTAGATCTTTACTTTCTTCAATGGCTATGACCACTGGATCAAACTTTGGAGGAAGAGATCTCAAAATATTTTCTACAATTTTTTGCTCTATGACACTTTCCCCTTGAGTTTTAAGATGGTTCACAATACTTTGAGCCCTAGTAATAAACTCTTGAATAGACTCAACGTCCTTCATACTTAAACTTTCAAAATCTCTTCGAAGGGTTTGAAGTCTTACCAACCTTATTTTGTCAAATCCTTGGTATGCAGTTTGTAGGGCCTCCCATGCTTCCTTTGACTTTGTCATACCAGCTATATGGGAAAAATTGATATATCCAATGTAGATTGGATAGCAAAAAGAGCTCGATTGTCCTTATTTTTGTCTTCTTTCAATTGCGTTTGTTGATTTGCTGTTAAAGCATTTGAAGCATTTTGATTGCGGTGTTCAAGTGTATCCTCCTTCTACTAAATCCCAAATATCTTGGGATAATAAGAGGGTCTTCTTCTTTATAATCCAAGAATCGTAGTTGTCTCCGTAAACAATGTGGAAGCTAGAATGAAAAATTGACCCCATTTGACATTCGGTAATTCTTGGAGAGAACCGTTAACCTACAAATTTTGCAAAAAGAACAAGTCCCGCAACCCGCTCTCCGATACCAATGAAGATTATGAATAAAAACAACACTTACACTATACTGTGCAAATAAAACAAATAATACATCTGCTCACAAAGTGAGCGAACAACAAAGCTAAGAGAGAACAAAAAATATTTGTTTTATTCAAAAAATTGTCTTCTTCTCCTTCTGTTATACGTGTACTGCAAGAGAGAATGCATAGAATAAATAGAAAAAACAAACTAACTCCTACAGTTTATTAAGCAAGCTAATGAAGCAAAACAAGAGAGAACCGAGACTTGACTCTACAGCTTTATTAAGCAAGACTTGAATGAAGCGCAAACAAGAGAAAACCTAGACTTAATCCTATGATCAAGGAAATGCTTAGTCTACAATTTATTAATCAAGTAAAAACTAGTTAATGAGCCGGAGTTGTAGAAGATGAGCTACAAGTGGTGGCGGTGGAATCGCAGAGGAACCGCAGATTTGAACATGCATCCTTTAGGATTGTCTTTCTCTCATCAAGATTTGAACTAGGGGGTGGCAAAGAGGTGTTGGATAGTTTTTTTAGCTTTGTACATCAATCTCTTGGTAGGCAATGGTTAGTGTTTCAACCTCTATGTTAATGGGCCATTGTGGTGGACAATGAATTGTAAAGTCTTGCATCAAATGTTGCTCACCTCTTCATCCATCTCTTCCTCAATGGGACTTATACAACACCTAAACCAAGGATTTTCTCTCACAAAGTAAAAATTCTCACAATTCTTCGAAATGACTTATTATCATGTGCTTATGACAACTTTACTTAGGACACCGCTCGTAAATTTTATAATTCTAAACTATATTTACACTCTCTTTCCTTCTATTTGGAATAAAAAAAGTGTCTAAAAGAACTATCTTTCATTAATCTAGAATTTGCATCCGTAGAGCACATCCTCTCAACACTTATGCCTCAATGATAAGAGAAATCATATTCTATTCTTGTCATTCCCTGAAATTACATTATTATTGAACTTGCTATCATGTTTCTACAACAAAAGGGCACCCATTTCTTCAAGAGAGGCTTGGAAGCTCAAGACAAAGTTCCGTAGAATTATTCAAGGACAAGTTGATAGTCACTTGCTTAGATAGTACCACAAATTTTCTAACCCAAGTAAAAACAAAATAGGGATATTAAAACATATATAGTACATGCATTCGTTATACACAAGAGTTTTAGCGATATGTGTCTATATATAAATATTAATAGTGTGTTGCAGTGATGCTTGTCACCATTAATGTTTCCTTGAACAAGAGAATTGAGAGTTCTAAGTGAATGTTTACTATAAACAAGGTGTTAAAGTAATGTATAATATTCCGTTAAGCATGATGGCAAAGGAGGGGGAGCGGAGCATTCTCCTCCATGATGTCCAAGGCACCACTTCATAATATTTTTCCATAGTTCTCAACTTCTCATGGTAGTATCTTGAATTTTTGTCCGAGGCACTATTTTGTCGTATTTTTCATAGTTCTCAACTTCTTATGGCAGTGCTGAATTTTTCATTAGACATCCATCGATTCTATTCCAAGATTGAAGAAAAGTATATATGCCAAGACTTCTATTGTAAGACCTGTTTTTAACACTAGATTTGTAATGTTAGGGTTGAATAATAGAAAGAAATATCTTTTAGTGTTATCACATGATACCTAATCTTTAGGGGCTATGTAAGTGATCATACTCTGATGACTTGCAGACTGAGGTTTGTCGCGTGAAGCATTCATATGAGGTTTAGATTCCAATGATGTATTTACAATCATCCTAATAGTAAGTCTATTGTGTAATGGTATAGTCATACCGCCAAATTAGTTGAAGTGGTCTAGCACTTGATCTTAGATATCTAAAACAAGTCATAAAATAATTACAGTTGTTGCATTGGAATCCAAAATACAGAGAAGACAGAGAAATCGAATCAATCGCACACTCACACAAGTGTCACAACTCCATCCAGAGCATCAAACACAACATTGAACTCATGAACTAATGAAATCTTCTTCAAAATTCTAAGATGCATGACATGAATGAAGGGAAAGGGAAAGTGTCTCTGGAGGTGAAACTAGACCGAGGTTTGTCAAGAGCATTCATAGTGAGGTTCAGATCCCCAAGGGTGTATTTACAATCATCCTAGTAGTAATTCTACTATGTTGGGTTATAGTCATGCGCGTGATTAGTTCAAGAGGTCTAGCATTTGAGCTTATATATCTCGAAACAAGTCATAAAGTAATTACAAGTAACATTGGAATCCAAACTATAGAGAAGACAGTGAAATCGATCAATTTATGAAATATCCCCAATGGGTCTCCCTTACACTCCAATGAATTTTAAATCAAATAAAAACACCAAATACAAATTTATGAACGTTATGGCAATTACCCTAATGTAGATCTGAATTTAATTAAGAAAATGCGACTAGGGTTTGAGCTGGATCTCAATGCAAATAACACTCAAAATTTATACTGTCAATCCCAAATGATTACTGGTATTTTTAGAAGCCAAATCATGCAAAAATCATAATTTATTGTGGCCAAAATAACCCAAAATCAGATCTGAAATCTGATTAATAATCTGCCTGAAACCCTTGAAATATCACTTCAGAAATTATGAAATTACAGCAATTTGGTTTACAATATCATGGAGAATATTTGATAATTAATTTTGAAGGAAATACCTCTTGAAATGCTGCCAAAACCATCCACAATAAATCGACCCAACTGCTGCCACAAACAACTGCCAATATCTTCACAAAACACTTCACAAACACTGCTGAAATTAACCTGGAAATCTGATTAAGAACGCTGGAAATTTCTGAGTGAAATCCCCTCTCAATCCCTTGGGGTTTTCGTCCACAAGAGATTAAATCCACAAGGGTTTTCGTCCTTGGAATTTTGATAAAAGCAAGAGCTCTTAACAATGCAAAATCTGATAATAAAAATCTGGATATCTCTAAGCAAGTCGACTTGCCCATATAAAGGGAAAACAACCCAACCACCACCTCTAAACCAGCCAATCACATTCTTTCTTTCCCTATGTTGGTCGCATTTTTCCCTATGGGCTTAATGACACATTTCCCTATTTATGACTCCCATAAGCAAGTCGCACTTTTCCTCCTCTAATACAATTAATTTTAATTGTATTTTGATATTGACATTTTTAATTTATTAATAAGCTTTATTATTTATTATATGTGCAACTTATAATGTTATTTTAAAAACATTAGCACAATATAATAAAATAATAAAAACTTAGTCACCCTAGAAACCTCCTTTGGCCATCGGGTAGACAAAAAGGGCCAAAGGTCTTCGTCCAAGCTCATTCGGAAAGAGGGGACATTACAGTCCTCCCTCCCCGGAGTTGCTTGCCCACAAGCAACTACAGAATAACATGGGTGCTGAAGAATAGACTCACCCTCCCAAGTGGCATCCTCCAAAGGTAAGTCTTTCCAACGAACCAGATACTCTCGAATCACCTTGTTCCGCAACCTTCTCTCCCTCCAATCCAGAAGCTCCTCAGGAACCAAATCCAATCTTCCTCATCATCCAAGGGTGGTAACTCTACTGAAGAAGTCACATGCTGCCCCAATGCCTTCTTTAAGCAAGACACATGAAAAACATTGTGTATCTTACTTTCAGAAGGTAACTCCAACTCATAGGCCACCTGTCCAACTCTCCTCACTACCCTGTATGGACCGTAAAAATGAGGCTTAAGCTTTTCTGCTCCACTCTTCTTAAGAGTACTTTGTCTGTAAGGCTGGAGTCATAAAAAGACCATATCGCTGCCACGTCAAATGATCGCTCAGTCTTGTGCCTGTCTGCATACACCTTCTGCTGATTTTGGGCATGCGCATATTATCCTTAAGGGTTTTAAGGATATCTTGGCTGTCCTATAAGCACTCTCGAGCCTTAGGAGCTCTACTATCTCCAAACGCCATATCCACAAAGGATCTCACGTCATAACCATACAAAGCTCGAAAAGGGGTCATACCGATGGACATATGGTACGTAGTATTGTAACAATACTCACACAAATAAAGTTGCTTAACCCATGCCCTCTGCTGTCCTGAAACATAGTTGCGTAGGTACCCCTCAATCCACTTATTCACAATCTCCATCTGCCCATCAGTCTGCGGATGATAGCTAGTGCTCGGAGTCAACTCAGTGCCTGCCAATCTAAAGAGTTCCTGCCAAAATGTGCTCATAAACCTGTTGTCCCGATCGCTGACAATATTCTTCAGGAGCCCATGCAACCTGAATATCTCCCTAAAAAATAAATCAGCCACCTGCGGTGCCTTAAAACTCGTGGGAATGGCAAAGAAATGCCCATACTTAGTCAACCTGTCAACTATCGCATAAATGCGATCATAGCCCTGCACAACTGGTAGTCCTGTAATGAAATCCATAGATATACTCTCCCACCTCTGCTCTGGAATAGGTAAGGGCTGTAATAAACCTGCAGGGAAAGTATGCTCGGACTTGTTTTGTTGACAAGTCACACACTCTCGAATATACTGTAGAACATCCTCCTTGAGACCCTTCCAAGAGAATCTCTCTCTAACCTGCCTGTATGTCTTGAAATAACTTGGATGTCTTGCTAATGGTGCATCATGGAGTGCATGTAGAATCTTTCCTTAAGCTTAGATTCAGGTACCAAATAAATTCTACCCTTATAATAAATCAAATCAGAAATTACCTGGTAGCGCTCATCCTGAATTTTGCCATCCATGATCTCACATGCCAATGTGTTCTTTGAATACTCGACCAACAATTGAGACTTCCAATCTGCAGAAATCTCACTCACGGAATATAGGACAGCAATATGGGGCCTCCTCGAAAGTGCATCAGCCACAACATTCTTCTTCCCTTTGACATACTCGATGTCAAAATCATAGGCCTGGATCCTGCTGACCCACTTCTGCTGCCTCTCATTGAGTTCCTTCTGTTCCAAGAAGTACCTCAAGCTGTTATGGTCGGTTCTCACTACGAACTTCCCTCCCACCAAATACTGCCTGAACTTCGCCAATGCATGCATGATGGCGAGCATCTCTTTGTCATAGGTGGAATACAACCTCTCGTTCTCCCTCAACTTCCTACTCTCGTAGGCAATGGGATGACGGTCTTGCATCAAAACTGCACCAATACCTGAGCCCGAAGCATCACACTCCAAAATGAATGGCTTAGAGAAATCTGGAAGAGCAAGGACTGGACATGTGCTCATCACCACCTTGAGCTTATCAAATATCATCTGTGCCTCATCTGTCCATCTGAATGCCCCCTTCCGTGTGAGATCTGTCAATGGTGCTACAATATCTGAATAACCTCTCACAAATCTCCGATAATATCCGCATAGCCCTAGGAATCCCTGCAACTCTGATATGTTCCTAGGTGAAGGCCAATCCTGCATAGCCTGTATCTTTTCCTGATGGACCTTGACCCCATTGGCCCCAATGACATGCCCAAGATACAATATCTCAGTAAGTCCAAACTCACATTTGGACATCTTAGCAAATAGAGACTGAACCTCCATAATGCCAAGTACCTCATCTAAATGCCTCAAGTGATCCTCCCATGTCCTGCTATAGATCAAGATATCATCAAAGAAAACTAGCACAAACTTCCTCAACTGCTTGTTGAAGAGATGGTTCATGCATGACTGGAAAGTGGCAGGTGCATTAGTGAGACCAAATGGCATCACTAAGAACTCATAATGCCCGTAGTGACATCTGAATGTTGTCTTGAGGATGTCCTCCTCTCGAACACGAATCTGATGGTACCCGATCAAAGATCAATCTTCGAAAAGTAAATGGCCCCATGCAATTCATCCAAAAGCTCATCAATACGAGGGATGGGATACCTATTCTTGATTGTCTTCTTGTTGAGGGCCCGGTAGTCAATACACATCCTCATCATCCATTCTTCTTCTTCACCAACACCACCAAAGAAGCAAATGGGCTAGAACTAGGATGGATATGCCCCATATCAAGAAGCTCCCTGATGGTCCTCTCTATCTCATCCTTAAATTTCTTAGGATGACGATAGGGTGTAGTGATCACTGGCTTGGCACCCTCCTCCAACTCTATAACATGCTCAAACCCTCTGTCTGGTGGTCTACCTGGAGGAATGTCACCAAAAACCTGCCCATGTTTATCCACTATGGTCTGAATATCTGTATGCCACTGTTGTCCATCATCTGAAGAAGATTTGGATGAAATGAAACATTGGGCTGCCCATGCAACCTCTCCATGTCTGATGATAGACTCCATCCGATGTGCTGAAACAACTCTAGGACCACCATCTGAAAGGGCTCGTAGCACAATCTTCTTTCCATCTGCCATAAATTCCAACTCCATCCGTCTAAAATCCTGCACATATCTCCCAAGAGACTGTAGCCACTGAATACCTAAAACTGCATCTATCTCCCAAGTCCAACTATGTAGAAGTCATCTGTCAATGTGTAGTCTCCTAGCTAGATACTAAGCTGTGAAACCCATCTAGTGCAGCTCAGAGCAAAGCCATCTGCCACTCGTACACTGAACCCCTCAAATTCTTCAACCTGTAGTCCCCGCTTCATCACAAATCCCTCATCAAGGAAATTGTGTGTAGCGCCACTATCAATCAAGCAAAAACTCGTTGCCCCTTAAGTACTCCTTTCAAACGAAAGGGGTGGTACCTAGGGACTCCAGAAAGTGAAGCAATAGTACCTGAGCCTGATGTATCTCCCTCTCCAAGCTCTACCTGGGGCTGCTCCTCATGTGCACCGTGATCATCATCACTGTCCTCTGTATCTGTATCTGGTGAAGACTCTGCCTCCACATCTGAAATGACCTCAATAAGATGCACCTTGCCTTTTCCAAGGCAGTTGTGTCCAGGCTCCCAGTGGTCCTTGCAATGAAAACAAAGTTTCTTCCTCAACTCATTCCGAGTCTCCTGATCCATCCTAGGAGGGGGAACACTCTTCTGCTGATTAGTGGAACGTTGAAATGGTTTGGAGCTCGTGAAAGGCTTCTTACTAGGCTGGTAAGAAGTGGGGGATGTCTCCAAATCTAATGTTGTCTGAATAACATCGTGTAATGTCCTAGGCCTAAGGGCCTTGACAATCCTCTTAACCTGTCATGCAGACCCTCAATGAAAAGCATCACCACACGTCTCTTGGGCATCTCTGGCACCATCACTGCAATCCATTGAAATTTGTTGATGTAAGAATCAACATGCCCACTCTGTCGTAGTTGTGCCAAATCCTTGTAATAAAGTTCCACATCTTTGCGATCAAATCTGGCAATCAACTTCTCACTAAACTCCCTATATGACCGCAATAGGTCATGTCTCTGTGTGATAAGCCCATGGTGCCACCAATCGTATGCCACTCCCTCCAGGTGTAGAGTAGCAAACTGAATAGCCTCCTGCTCCTACATAGGTTTGAGAGTGAGGTATGTATCAAGCTTGTGAATCCATGCCCTGGCACTAATCTTTCCACTGCCATCAAAAGTGGAAAGGGTCACCTTGCTGGTAACCTGCTTCAATTCTCTGTTCTGTTGGGCCCTAGGTCTCTGCGCTTGTCTAGCTCTCAAGCTTTCTCTCTTGAATACAATACTGGTGAAGGGGAAAGGCATTCCGTACCTCCTCTGGTAATGCTCTCCACTCATCATGAGCTACCATCACATTATCCTGAAAGACTGTGTCCTCAAGTGGGTCCTCAACTAATGGTGGCTCCTCCCTCTGTAGGAATCTAGGCTGCATAGGTCTATCCACAGTCCTCGTGGATCTCCTCTCCTCTGTATGTCTCCTATCACGTGGAGGGGAACCTCTTATGCTACCCACCTCTGTAGGTGCCCTGTTGTGCCTTTTTGTGGCTGCTGGCTACAGATGCAGATCTTTCCCTTCTGTCATGCCTATTTCTTGTCCTATCCATAGTCATACTCTCCATCATCTGTCTCATGGTCTGTATCATTTCCTGATGGGAGTCGATCATACCTCTGAAAAGAAGATCTGGGTCAACTCGCTCTTGCCGTGGAGGAGTGTGTGATCCCTCTCTCCTGGCCATGATTTCAGTACTATTCTCTGTATCCAAATCAGCTAGAATGCGAGCCTGCCTCCTTGTATGATACCTGTGTGGCCCAACTTCTCTAGGCTGCATCAAACAACCCTCCAGGTGGGAGGATCGTTGCTCTGATACCACTGAAAGATCCCCAATGGGTCTCCCTTACACTCCAATGAATTTTAAATCAAATAAAAACACCAAATACAGATTTATGGATGTTATGGCAATTACCCTAATGCAGATCTGAATTTAATTAAGAAAATGTGACTAGGGTTTGAGTTGGATCTCAATGCAAATAACACTCAAAATTTATACTGTCAATCCCAAATGATTACTGGTATTTTTAGAAGCCAAATCATGCAAAAATCATAATTTATTGTGACCAAAATAACCCAGAAATCAGATCTGAAATTTGATTAATAATATTCTGAAACCCTCAAAATATCACTTCAGAAATTATGAAATTACAGCAATTTGGTTTACAATATCATGGAGAATATTTGATAATTAATTTTGAAGGAAATACCTCTTGAAATGCTGCCAAAACCATCCACAATAAATTGACCCAATGTTGCCACAAACAATCGCCAATATCTTCACAAAACATTTCAAGAGATGAAATTAACCTGGAAATCTGATTAAGAACGCTGGAAATTTTTAACTTGGAAATCTGATTAAGAACGCTGAAATTTCTGAGTGAAATCCCCTCTCAATCCCTTGGGGTTTTCGTCCACAAGAGATGAAATCCACAAGGGTTTTCGTCCTTGGAATTTCTGATAAAAGCAAGAGCTCTTAACAATGCAAAATCTGATAATAAAAATCTGGATATCTCTAAGCAAGTTGACTTGCCCATATAAAGGAAAACAACCCAAAACCACCTCTAAACCCAGCCAATCACATTCTTTCTTTCCCCTATGCTGGTCGCATTTTTCCCTATGGGCTTAATGACACATTTCCCTATTTATGACTCCCATAAGCAAGTCACACTTTTCCTCCTCTAATACAATTAATTTTAATTGTATTTTGATATTGACATTTTTAATTTATTAATAAGCTTTATTATTTATTATATGTGCAACTTATAATGTTATTTTAAAAACATTAGCACAATATAATAAAATAATAAAAACTTAGTCACCCTAGAAACCTCCTTTGGCCGTCGGGTAGACAAAAAGGGCCAAAGGTCTTCGTCCAAGCTCATTCGGAAAGAGGGGACATTACAATATGCACACTTACAGAGTAACAACTACATCTAGGAGCATCAAACATAGAACATTGAACTCATGAATTAATGAAATGTTATTCAAAATTCTAAGATGTATGTAACAAATGAAGTGAAAGGGAAACTGTTTTGGAGGTGAAACACCAACTGAAACACCGTGGAAATGCTGCTATAGTCCGGGCATGTGCTGGGAACGACACCGCATTTCAAAAATTAAAAAAATTCAAAAAAATCTCTCAAAAATAATAAAAAGTCTTAATACTAACCTCACTTATCTCACATAATAAACTCCCTAACCATAGTCAAACACAAAACTAAAGCATTAAACCTATATCACATGGTACTCCGAACTTTATCAAAAAGTTTGAATTTTGCTAAGTTGTTTCCTTGTCGAACATGAACTTGAACTTTATCCATAAGTTTTTTACATGCTTTTGCATTATTTTTTAAATAATGTGTATATAGACATGTACTCGAATGAAATTGGAGGATGTAAAGCCCTCTCCATTCGTCCCTCTGACATATTTATGCATTTTTTTAGAAAATAAAAATGAGAAACAAATTTATTTTGTTCAAACTTTATCCATTGGTCAACTTGAACCAAAATTTATTCTCATCGAACATGAACTTGAACTTTTGACTTAGCTTAAAACATAAATCATAAACATGTTGATTGTCTTGAAATTTTGTGAATACTATATTTGATCCATAAACTAGGTGGATATTCCACACTAGGATTCACCAACACAGACCCTATGAATCCTTATGAATCCTAGCTTACAAAGTGACTGTAAAAATGGCTTTAGTTGCATGCAAAATAAAGCTATGAAGAGCTGGAAATGAATGTGCACAATATTAAACATACACATGAGAAGTTGAAAATGAACACAAGATTTATCCTTGAGGAATCCAAGAAGAGAAAAGTTCCAGTGGGTGAGGCAACTGCACTCCCCTTTCACTATGTAACTCACCAAAATGTACATGTTACTGCCATTAAAGGCCTTTATGGAATAGGGCTTCACTTTCTCTTCTCGCACCCAACCTCCCCGCCACCCCCAAGTGTGCACACTCTTACTTATCACCTTTGAGAAATTACTCTAACATAAAGACTCAAGAAGAAACTCCTGCATTGGGAAAATCACAATGATGTGTGGACAAAGACTCCTTGCTAAAATTTGCATTGGGAATCCAATTCCATAATTGCTATGCTATTCTTGGTTGATTCCTGACATCCATCAGACTTGTACTTATCCCCTTTGCCTTTGAAAACCACCAAGAAGTCCAAAAATAGATTGTGGAAGTTGAAATGTTTGCAACCGTTTCAAATCCATGTGTTTCTTGGACATGTGACAAAATGTCACTATCTTCAAGAAGTGGTTGCACAACTACCATCTTGACACTACTGTCATGGTGGTTACAAAATTTCCATCGACACTTATATAACTGCCAAAGTGACACTTATGTAACCACCACTCTTCTTTCATGAGTGGTTTTGTAACTAGGAAAATTCCTCCAACTTCCAGAGGCCATAAATTTTGCATACAAACTTTAAATCGGGTGTCATTTTTTTGAAAGTGTGTATTTTTTCAAGAGGAACCCAAATATGTCATCAAATCATACATATGATAAAGTCCATACATGTTAAAATCCTTGGAAGCCTTCTAATCGATGTGTTTTTAGATTTCACAAGAATTGCTTTCTATAAGACTATAAGTGCTACAAGTGAGAATTACATGAATTCCGCATGTCTCAGATCCAATTTCTAATCAACATTTTTCAAGTGGATTATATTTGGTGGGCTAAAATGAGCATTATGTATGTTTTTATATATATTTATATTTTTTTACAAGTTATCGTATGATGTTTCGTGCCATTTCATTTCCAAGGGTTTTTGGAAAATCTTCATTTCCACGTTTTAGATCCAATTCCCGGTAGATTAGTCAAAATTCCTTAGGATAAGACCCTTGGGAGCTATTATGTTGGGGACATTATCAGAATCTATTTTGGGCCCTTTTCTGGTAATCAGCAAGGATGCTAGCATTTTTCCATCCAACTTTTGATGAAGACTAGAAGTGTGTTCTCCATCGACCCTTGTCTTGCATGTTGTTGATGAAGGGATCCTCCTTTCACAAAATTGTTTTCTAGTCTATCATTTTTGCATATTCTAAGTTGCTTAGGGTTTTTGTGTTTTACTCTCTCTTTCTCTTTTCCACACTTTTGAGAATACATTCCTAGGATAGTGTGCCTTAACTTCACTATTTTTTTATAGATAAAGCGGGTTGAAGGGACCCGTTCCCTATTTACATAAACAGAGGCCCGACCTCAAGATTTCAAAGCAAAACAACAAAATCATAAGAGCAAAAAAGCAAATGGATATACATGAACATAGGCCAGCATTATCCGAGATATAATATAACTATAGTACTAGGAAAGAGAGGGATTACTCTCCAGACCCCAAGGTGACAACAACACTAGCAAATCCGAGACACCCGACCAAGGTTGGTATCATCTTCCATTTCAACTTTCACTTCAGAATTCACCCAGTTCAACCAGAGAAAGTCATAGGCCCTTGCCGCAGACAGCCGCAACTCGGTCCACCGGTGGGATAGGGTCCAATGGAGCACAGAGGGTCTTTAGATTAGGAAGCACCAGGTGGGCACGGTTGGCAGCCCGGTCCCTGGGCATACACCACTAGCTGCTTAGTGAAGGCCAGGAGAATGCCAAAAATTCAAGTTTGTTGAAGACACCCACAACCACCCTTGATGCGCTCGGAAAAGACTCACACACAACCAGTAACGCCGAAAACAATTCGCCACTTCGGAGGCCAGGTTACCATAGTATGCCGATCGAAGCCAGTGCAGAGCCAGACTCACGGCATCCACTTTAGAGGGACAAATTATCAGTAGGTTCTCAATGAATACAGAGGCAATGCCACTATTGACATGTGGCCAACCAACAATAGATAGATAGTCTTCACCCAGGAATCCTTTAATGGCATCCAACTCTTCGACGCAGAGAGAGATGAAAATTCTTTTTAGCTGGTTGTCTATTATCCTGGAATGAAACACCATTTCACATAGATCACAGCTCAAGGAAATTCACGGCAGATGAGGGACAACCATAGCTAGCAAAAGGAGGGAGAAAAAAATATAAGGAGAAGCCCTTGTCCAAAGCATTAAATATACCCTTCACATCGGAAAGTGTATCATTAGATGATACGTGCTCGAAATCCGCCCTTGCGCAAGATCAATATCCCCAATCCTTCCCATGCTTTGGAATTGAATGCCACTATCTCCTATTGTGCTTGCTCGATCGCTGCATTCGCCAGCTTGTCCACACAATTATTACTTTCCCGAAACACGTGCTTAATGTTCCAGAACTGAAATTCCCAAGTTTCCAAAGGACCTTTTTAACTCCTAGGTCTAGTTTCCAAGACAAGGCTTTATTTTTAATTATGGCATTCACAATTACTAGCGAATCCCCTTCGATTTCCAGATTTTCTATCTTTAAGGAGGCCACTAGATCTAGACCTTTGCTCAGAGCTTGTAGTTCAGCCGAATTACAAGTGCCATCCCTGAGCTTGTAGGAGGTGGCACCGACCAATAATCCCTTTTCATTTCTTATAATGCATCTAGTGTTAGAGATGCTCGGGTTACCTCTGGCCGCTCCATCAAAATTTAGTTTGAGGAAACCGGGGTGGGGGGAGCCAACGGGCTAACCGATGGAGTGAGGTTGAGGAGATCGAAGGGCGCTGAGCACCTGCTCCGGGATTGATGATTCTAGGCCAGCGCTACTTGATTTCCCTGTCAATGTTGGAGAAGTGATGAAAGCGGGACCAATTAGTAGAAACCACCTCAGAGATAGCCCATTCCAACCTGAGAATGACCCTATCCACCGAGTTCTGCTCCTCCCTAAAGATTCTTTTGTTATGCTCCCACTAGATGTGCCAAAGAAGTAGCACGATACCACACAAGCCAAATCGAGGAGAGAGTGCAGAGTGGAGGTTTATAGGCCAAGCCAAAAATGGTTGCGGGAGTGTAGAGGGCTGGACCCACGAGAGATTGAGCCTGGCACACAACCAACTCCAACATTCAGCTGTGAATGGGAAATGAAGCAGAAGATGATCACGATCTTCCTCATGCTTCTCACACAGAAAGCACATTGAGGGACCATGAAAACCAAATCTCTTCCTCCTTTCTTGAGTGATAATTTTTCCTTTGAAATCCATCCAAGCAAAAAGGCCACTTTAGGGGACACAAGGGGAACCAAAGCATGCCTTCCAGATTAGAGCCTCAACTTCCTGTTGAGCATGCAATAATTTATAGCCACAACATGGGAGTAATTCCTAGAAGAAGCCGCAGTCCAAAAAATTTCATCTTTACCCCTATAAAGCACTATCTGTCGTTCCTGCAGAGCCGAGTAAAAACTATCCTTAGTTTCCAAAGAGAGATTTAGGTGATCAATAATTTTCCATTCCAATAGAGCAAGAAATTTTTCCAGAATCAACCCATAGTTGGAAACATATGGTCCCCATTCTTCAACTAAGAGCCTCTTGATTTCCCCAAACTCAGGATTTTCCCCAAGCATAGGAAAACCATTCCAAGGATCGTCCCAGAATAACACCCTGTCACCTTTTTTGATTTTCCAGGCCGCATTGAATAAGAAGAGCTCCCGACATTCAACTAAGAAGTTCCATATATGAGAACCATGAGGGGGATTAGCAATGCGGAGAATTGATTCCGGAAGATGGGCCCCCAAATATTTTTTTCCACCACTTGGCTACAAAGACATAGAGGTTTTGTGAGGAGATTCTAGACAAGCTTGGCACCTAGGGCCAAGTTTTGAATACCCAAGTTGAGAATGCCAACCCCGCCTAGATCTTTGGGTTTGGACAAATTTTCCCAGCTGATCAATGGGATTTTCCTTTCCATAGAGGGACCTTTCCATAGGAACTTTCGCATAATCCCGATAAGCTTTGATAGAACACTTTTGGGGATTTTTAGTATGGAAAGCATGTATAAGGGGGAGGCACTGAGAACAAATTTGATGAGGACCAGTCTTCCAGCTAGTGATAGCCATTTTCCTTTCCAGGAGTTGAGTTTCGAATTAACCAAAGAGAGGAGATCATTCCACATCGAGGTCCGACCGAGCCACCAAACAAAGGCACACCAAGATATTTGACTTGAAGGGAGCCTTTTTTGAAACTGAAGATGCCAAGAATTCTAGCTTCCAGAGAAGGGGGACGTTAAAAAAGAAGATGAAGGATTTATCATGGCTAACCTCTTGTCCAACAAAGGATCGCATAAGCATTGAGAAAAATCTTGATTCTCTAGCCTCCGAATCTTTGGCTTTGCCAAACAAGAAAGTGTCATTTGTGAATTGCTTTGGTGAGAAATAGGATACGCCCCCTCCGTAATTCTTAATCCTTGCAATTTTCCTTACCGAACTTTATTGCTAATGGCCCTACTCAACGAGTTAGACACTAAAATGTAGAGAAAGGAGGAGAGAGGTTACCTTGTCTTATAACCTGATTACCTTCAAAGAAACCTTCAACATTACCATTAATTAACATGGAGAAAGAAGGCCCAACTATGCAAATCGAACACCCAATTACAAAAATGAACCAAAAACCAAAATTTTTAAGGATTACGATTACAAAACGCCGATTGATCTTGTCAAAGGACTTGCTAAATCTAGTTTTAGTAACATACCCGGGGATTTATTACGAGGAAGAGAGAATGAATGAGTTCATGAGAGAGTGAAATACCATAAAAATTGACCCCCGGCAAGAAACCAGATTCCTCCAAAGAGATCATAGGTTCCGAATGGCTTTCGAGATGATTTTGAAGGAGGTATTACACAAAGAAACCAGCTCAAGTTCGTGAATGAAGAGGGTTGAGGGAT
Organism: Taxus wallichiana var. yunnanensis; assembly: GCA_018340775.1. Lineage (NCBI taxonomy): Eukaryota > Viridiplantae > Streptophyta > Pinopsida > Cupressales > Taxaceae > Taxus > Taxus wallichiana. Next base: position 910,054,425 of record CM031240.1, on the reverse strand, counting down.
CTTGAGGAAGAGACTTATAAAGGTAAAGTTTAGTGATTTAAGCATTGAACAAGATTTGTGAGATTCTTCCACAGCCGCCCAAACATCATAGCCAAAAATGTTCCAAAATTTCTAAAAGAAACCATCCGAAAACCATTTGGACCCGAGCTTTGTTCTTGGCCATAGAGAAGACCGATTACTCCACTTCACTCATAGTGAAGAACTTAAGAAGGACACATTTTGAGCATCAATGACCAGCGTCGGGATATTGTTAAGGAAACAGGATTGCTTTGAATTAAAGGATGAGATGTCATCTTGAAGGAGGAAGTAAGGAACCGGACCCCTTCATCAAAAATATATTTTTATCGGAGAGGAAAATACCATCATGACTCTTAATCTCGGAGATGAAAGACGAGCTCTCGCCTTGCTTTTATGGATGAATGAAAAATTGAGTTCTGTCCCCATCCTTGAGCCATAATTCCCATGATTTTGTTTGAGAAGACCTCCTTGCACGTAAACAATTCACCAAGTTTGGCTACTAAAGACTTCTCCAGAAGAAACTCTACCTCCCCCATGCCAAATACAAAAATTAACTCATTTCGAGCTTTCAGCTCAGCTTCCACTTTAGCCTTTCTCTGGAAGATATTCTTAAAACAAGATATTTTCCAAGATCTTAGATCCTTTTGAGAAGTTTTAGTTTTTGTGCAAGCACCAACATTTTGAACCTTTGATCTCGAAAACGTGATGTTGTAATTTTTATCACTTTTATAGTTTCCAAAGATCGTAATTTTTTTAACCAATTTTAAGTATTCTTAATCCACAAATTGATTAAATTCTGATTATTTTGCATCCATAGAAGTGCGGAAAACTTGTGTAGCAAAGAAATAATCAGAAAAACTGAAACATTCAGATGACAAAAGAGATTGTTTACGGGGTTCGGAATTCCTACGTCCCCGGGTTCAGATTGAACCGATCCATTACTAATATTGAAATACAAGTACAATAAATCTTACAAACAATCAATAATGAATCAAAACCTGTAAATGAGCTGATCAATGTCCCAAGAACTTTGAAAAATAGCAGAAACTGTCCCAAGAACGATCCGTGGCTCCTACAGTGTTTTCACAATGTGATCTCCCCCGCAACCTGTGTTAGAAAAACATCTACAAATAGAGATTTAAAAAATTCCATGAAAAAAATCATATGTCTGAGATCAGATCTGAATTCTGAACACTTTTCATGTTTACACCAAGTCACAATTCGGACTAGAAGTGCATTGAAATTCGTGTTTTCCAACTAGCTGTCTTGAAGATCCCTGTTAAAATCTGCATTCAAAGCTTCCAAAAATAGGTTAAAAATCATCAAAAAAGATCAAACCTTACATCGTTGGAATTGTCTCAGAATTCTCTACATTTCATATTTTTACTCCAAATGCCCAATCTGAGTGCACGGCCTTCAAAAATGGAGTTCTCTGCAATCTGGTCCTTAAGCTTCTTACACAGACCTGTACCTTGTCCCATTCAAATAGAATATAGCTCCTTTTATATTGTTTGTGCGCCTCCTGGTCTGATGGCTGGGCGCTTATCCTTTTACTACCTCCACCCGAGTTCCATTCCCCTCCATGTCTTTTGGCTTATCTTTTGGGAATAAAATCCCACATTGGGCGCATGAAAACTTATCTAATAGTTTAAATTAGGAAGTAGGTGCGCATTTCAAGTGGCAAGAAAGCCACCTAAGCCTATGTGATAGGCGCTTTGACTTTGGGGGCACATTTGGTGGTGCATGGCATGTTCTTTTAGGTGCCTAATCCCTCATTTGGTGGACAGTTTAAAATAAGGCGTGGAAATGAATAGACATAGGTGTAGAATATGAAAAATGGTCTTATCAAGATCATATAATTTCGACCCAATTAATATAATGACATTCCAAATGAAATGTGGCAATAAAATACCACTTGTCGACCCTCGATAGGAAAATTGAGTGAATTCGACGAGTGGTGGCAAGCCACGTGGTGGCTTGTGGACCCACCACGTCGGTGATAATACCTTAGTCCACACGGCGGCCGGGCTCCCCTCCGTAATAAAAGTTGAGCCTCTTGTTCCCGAGCACCTTTATTTTTTTACGCTCGTCGAAGACCGGTGGTCGAAAACCAACAAACAACTCCCTTTTGCCTTTTCACCACGTGTCGCAGCGCGATTGGTCCATTATTGACCAGTTGACTAGAGTTGACTTTTCGTTGACCGAACTTTGACCAGACATATCTAGAGCTCCCGATGTCCGTTTTTCGCGTTCTTATAGTCATTGGAAAGCTCTCGAGATGATCTTCTGCACTGACACCATTTAGGGATGTTTAGGGAACATTTTAAAAAATGATCCCTTGATCACACCTCCCCACTGAGAAAGGCTTTTTGTCCACAAAAAGTTGTGTATCAACCCACAAAAACATGCTATCTCTTCCTGCATTGCACAAACACATACAAGAACCCAAAATAACATTATAGGTTAAATAAACACAAATAGTTGATTAGCTAGTCACATAACCGATCAGATAATAACACCCAATTAAGCTAGTGTTCAACTCAAACGCTGACAACCCATCGACTCTACGCACTGTGAACTGTCATACCCCACTGTAATGCCATCACAAATAACTGACCAGATAATAACACCCATTCTATTATGGAAAGCTAGTGTTCAACTGTCACTTTGTGATACGGCCGATTACCAAAAATTACAATTCCATAACACGGATCAGTATACAAGACATCTAAACTGCCCACAATTAGGCTAGTGCCCACTGCCCATCTGAAACTGTAACAACTGCAAGTATTCACTATCAGAATATAATAGACTATCAACGCCAAAAAATCTATAGTCAATAACTGAATCAACATGAATATGCCAAAACACTATATCGCCATCACAAATAACAAGTCAGATAATAACACCCATCTATAACAGAAGCTAGTGTTCAACTAACACTTTGTGATTACTACTGCAAGTTTCAAATTTAGACATGCTATTGATGCCTATCCTTGCATAGTGTTTTCAACAATGGAACTACCAACCAATCTGAGAAAACAAAACATGAGTATGATGAATCTATCACTCAAATCTTCTCTTCAGCTGTTTCCATTCATTTTCAAAGCTTAAATATCAACTTAGAACAAATCCTTATCAATCAACAGAATCCCTAAAATATAGCTCTAAATTTTTTTGCTTGCCTCTACTATCAACAATTCTTGTAGTGCAAATATAAAGTTGAGGAGTGTTTTTCTAAACCAATCACTTGGGTTTTTCCGTTTTGGTTGTTTTACCTCCTCAGTACCACAATGAGTTTTAGTTAGGTTTAGCATTGTTGGTTTTACAATATTGTTCTTTTTAACAACTTTCCAATTTTGTTGTTTAGGAACAAACCAACAAACCTTAACATCATGACCATTCCTATTACAATGGGAACAAAATTTAACTTCCCTGTTTTTAGGAGTCTTACCCATTTTACCATTCTTAGAACTCTGTCTACGAGAATGATTCCCCTGTTTAGGAGAGGTAACCTTCTTGCCATTTCTCGCCTTTCCTTGGTGAGATTGGTCTTTAGCACCTGCCTTATCATTCACAAAAGGCGTTAACTTCTTAATCAAATTTTTCCTCTTCCAACAATATGCAAATTATTAGTACCTTCACAAAATGTGCAAAGGAAAGCATATTTCGCTACCAAAGCTATATTGTTCCAATGAAAGAGTGTATTAGAATTTTTAGGATTTGATTTTCCCTTAGTGCTATTTTTCGTGTAAGTGGAAGGAGGTGGAATCGATTACCTCTTTTACTGTTTTCTTACACCTTTCATTGTTCCTCCGATGGCGGAATCCTGCAATTCTAGTGGTGTAGATCCTTGGGCCATTGGAAGCTTGTCTTCCTTCACCGCTTGAACTTTCTCCAATTTCCATTTTCCCACTAGAGTAACCCAAACCTGCAAACCGAGGCTGATCCTCTACCTGTATTGGGTTAGCATCACCTTGTCCATTTTTACCAAGGCCCGTTCCATTAAATCCCATCTTAACCATTAGCTTAGACCCAATTCCCTTAGTGTGTTTTTCAAATTGTGTGTGAAAGGAACATCAAAGCTGAATGAGAGGAAGAATTAAAATGTGAACTACTTACAGTGCAATCTGTCATAGTACCTGCATCTGATTTGGAAGGCATTTCCTTCTTGTGTTCACCTTGTTGCAGCTTTTCCAAGAGGGCATCCTTGGTCCGTATTTCTTCCTGCAACTCTTTAACAAAGCCCATCAACTTCTTGCTCTCTTCAAGCATCTTGTTGACATACTCCTCTTTCTTGGTTATAGAGGATTGTGGCTCAGATTTTAACCGCACTATTTCCTCTTCTAAGGAATAAAAATTAGCTCTCAAGAAAGATTTTTCTTCTTGGAGTTGGCGGTTTATGGCTTCAAGCTCATCCAATTGCTCCTGTTTGGATGACTTGCCCATGATTCCCTGTTCCTGCAAACACAACTGTACTTCAAAATCGCACACTGCAAAAGAAGATTAACAAGCCCCATAATGTCCGCACACTAAAACTGAAATCAATATCAAATCGAAGCCAAACACAATTAGAAGCTAATCCGTGCAATCTAGCGCTCACGATGCAAACTTGATGAAAACGTGATGTTGTAATTTTTATCACTTTTATAGTTTCCAAAGATCGTGATTTTTTAACCAATTTTAAGTATTCTTAATCCAAAAATTGATTAAATTCTGATTATTTTGCATCCATAGAAGTGCACAAAACTTGTGTAGCAAAGAAATAATCAGAAAAATGAAACATTCGGATGACAAAAGAGATTGTTTACGGGGTTGGAATTCCCTACGTCCCGGGTTGATTGAACCGATCCATTAATAATATTGAAATGCAAGTACAATAACTCTTACAAACAATCAATAATGAATCAAAACCTGTAAATGAGCTGATCAATGTCCCAAGAACTCGAAAAATAGCAGAAGCGTCCCCAAGAACGATCCGTGGCTCCTACAAGTGTTTTCACAATGTGATCTCCCGCAATGCTGTGTTAGAAAAACACCTACAAATAGAGATTTAAAAACATTACATGAAAAAAATCATATTTCTGAGATCAGATCTGAATTATGAACACTTTTCATGTTTACACCAAGTCACAATTCGGACTAGAAGTGCATTGAAATTCGTGTTTTCCAACTAGTTGTCTTGAAGATCCCGTTAAAATCTGCATTTAAAGCTTCCAAAAACAGGTTAATATCATCAAAAAGATCAAACCTTACATCGTTGGAATCATCTCAGAATTCTCTACATTTCATCTTTTTACTCCAAATTCCCAATCTGAGTGCACGGCCTTCAAAAATGGAGTTCTCTGCAATCTGGTCCTTAAGCTTCTTGCACAGACCTGTACCTTGTCCCATTCAAATAGAATATAGCTCCTTTTATATTGTTTGTGCGCCTCCTGGTCTGATGGCTGGGTGCTTATCCTTTTACTACCTCCACCCGAGTTCCATTCCCCTCCATGTCTTTTGGCTTATCTTTTGGGAATAAAATCCCACATTGGGTGCATGAAAACTTATCTAATAGTTTAAATTAGGAAGTAGGTGCGCATTTCAAGTGGCAAGAAAGCCACCTAAGCCTATGTGATAGGCACTTTGACTTTGGTGGCGCATGGCATGTGTTTTTAGGTGCCTAATCCCTCATTTGGTGGACAGTTTAAAATAAGGCGTGGGAAATTTAATATATGCATGGAAAGTTTAATATAGGCGTGGAATATGAAAAGTGGTCTTATCAAGATCATATAATTTCGACCCAATTAATATAATGACATTCCAAATGAAATGTGGCAATAAAATACCACTTGTCAACCTCGATAGGAAAATCGAGTGAATTCGATTTAGTGGTGGCAAGCCACGTGGTGGCTTGTGGACCCACCCACGTCGGCGATAATACCTTAGTCCACACGGCGGCCGGGCTCCCCTCCGTAATAAAAGTTGAGCCTCTTGTTCCCGAGCACCTTTATTTTTTTACGCTCATCGAAGACCGGTGGTCGAAAACCAACAAACAACACCCTTTTGCCTTTTCGCCACGTGTCGCAGCGCGATTGGTCCATTATTGACTAGTTGACTAGAGTTGATTTTCTGTTGACCGAACTTTGACCGGACATATCTAGAGCTCCGATGTCCGTTTTCGCGTTCTTATAGTCGTTGGAAAGCTCTCGAGATTATCTTCTATACTTGACACCATTTAGGGATGTTTAGGGAACGTTTTAAAAAATGATCCCTGATCAACCTTCAACCTAATAGGAGTGCCACCATTACGAAATGTTGTTTTCCAGAGAGGCATCCCTCAGCCACATAAGCTCAAACTTAAAAGGGGATTTGCAAGGGAAAAGTCAATATTGGTGATAGAGAAACCGGGAAGCGATCAGAGCTAGACCAGGGTAGAATCGAGCATTCTAAGACAACATTATTTAGAGACCACTTAGGGCTGGCTAAGAACCTGTTGAGCCTTTCAACAATATTACTGAAGCCCTTCCTACAATTTCTCCAAGTGAACCAACCTTGCTTGGGCTCGATATCTAAAAGAGAGTTGTCAGAGATAAAGGAACAAAAATGCTTGGGATTGCTGATTTCTAGAAATAACACCTTTTTTTATCTTTCTCAGAGGTGATAGCATTGAAATCACCACCAAGAAGAAACAATTGATCCTCGAGGGGGAGAAAATACTTGGAGATGTCTTTCTAAACCTCTCTTTTTCCAATTATGCTATTCGGACCATACACATTAAGGAGGTAGAAGACCGAATGAGAACGTTTGTAAACTCGACCAACCGCCAACTATGATTCTGGTGGATAAGATCAACCTGGACCTGAAATTCCTTCCACTGTAACCCAAGCCCCTTAAGGCCCGGTAGCATCGGAGAAGAATAAATTTCGACCCTTAATTTTTCTAGAGCGGAGTAGCTTCCGCCGCGGCCATCTTTGTTTCTTGAAGCAACACCACACTCGCCTCCGAGGAGAAGAGATAACGCTTAAACATGTTAGGAATACTTGTTTAGTGCTCACATTATTTAGATGTGTTTATTATATTTACATATTGGTGAATATAATAATGTGGAGTAAATGAGTTGTAATAACAACTCATATAGTTATTTGAATGTGATTTGGTTGTTAAACCAAATTCACGTAAATAAGAAATGTGAGGAGTGTTGTTAGAACAACCTCCTAGAAAATAGGATCAATTTCTCCTATTTATTTGTAATATCTTGTACGTTTGAATATTAAGAAAGTATTATTATTGTGCAAATCTGTCTATACCATTTCATTTGGTACCAGAGCGACTATGGATCCATGATATATTATACAGGGAAAATCTTTTTCTATTCACGTTTTCCCTGGTTAATGAGAGAATTTTTTTGTGAGCATTCTAGATATAGTTCAGCTCGTATGATTTGATCATCATACAGTGCGGCGGCCTGCAGAATTCAACACCAAATTGCATCCATCGAGTTTGATCATATTTGGTTCTACGGTGTCTTCACTGCATCTACTGTCGAAACAGTCGCATTAAAACTACCTTCAAATTTTCTTTGCTGGGAATCAAAACCATGGTTTTCACGTATTCGTGAGTTGCGTGTTGGAAAAACATGAAGGAGAAGAAACGTGTTGTCTCACGCATCTATATCAGAAAAATCGGTGCATGCGCTGCTATAAAAAGCTGACTACTCAAATGTTCAAGGAAAATCTGTGACCTGATAAGTGCATTGCTAGTTGTTGGTCCCCTCTGCCAATTGTCAAAACGTGGTGTTTTGCATCAAATCTGTGGGCCTATGCGTGGATATAAAGATCTCTTCGTCCTGCTGATCCATGTCATATGGATTAAATGTCGTGCGAAGGTTGATAGACGTGTCGCTAAGAAAGAGGTGAATGAGAGCAACGTCAGTCTCCAAGGTTAAAAGAATTCCACATATGGCACTTGGATCTCGTATTGCATTCTACTGCCATTCACGACTTCAACCAGTTTGCCTGTACAAGCCGTGATGTCGACTTCCATGTGCAGAGCAACACTATTTGTGTAAGTCGTTATGTTTTGTGAGTCTTATTTAGGTTTTGTTTGCATATTTTTGTGATAATGGTCAAAAGGTCCATCCTTTAAGCTGATTTGATTTATCGTAGTTATCTAATTCTCAGTTTTATGGTCGGTCAAAGCATTATTTGTTTTAGTCAGTCCAATATTTTTAGATACTCAAATCCAAATATTTGGATGTCCTTAAAAACATTAGTCTTGATAATTGTTAATCCTTGGTAACGTGTCTTTGTTTTTTTAATAGTGGTCCTCATAATAGTTGATGTCTAATGGTTATGTAATTATTTCTCTATAGTTAGTCATTTTAATTCTATTATCAACATTGTTAAATTGTGTTTAGGTGAATATAGGTAGTCGATGTTAAATAGGTGATTTTAGGATTATTGTCTTGTCAAGTGTTAAAGTCGTGTCATTGTATTAAGTCCAAAAAATAAAAAATAAATTTTCCTTACGAACGCATTTTCGGTGGAATCCGACGTTCGGGTAAGGTGTGTAATTTTTGAGCCTCAAAATCCAAATCTGCTAAGTTAAGTAGCATATTGATGGAGGAAGGAGGCATCGGAGGAAGGAGGTCGAACAACGACCTCTCGTCGATCAACTGACATGAGCCGCGCAGCCTTGAGAAGGCTGTGGTGGCATATGTATGGTGTGAGTATATGATTTTGAGTGTGGTTTCCATTTTTACGTATTTCTTCTATTATGTGGTTTTGAGATATGCATGTTGTGTTTCTACATAATTCCCTAATGTATAAGCATAGTGGTGAGCAGTACTTTTGAGTAAGTCGGTTCATGGATCTTGAAAGGGTTTGTGGGAGGATCAGAAAACCACATGAGGTGGACAGATTGATGAAGTTCTGTCACGTCAAGGTTTGCATGTAAGCTCGTTTAAAACCATGGAAGGAGAAAGCCTTTCTTTTGGATCAAGGTCATGAGTCACAGAGTTGGACATGCCACAGGGGTGAGCATACTGCAGAGGAGTGTGTGGATGTTTTTCTACCATGTTCGCACTAAGGGGGGGAATGTTAGGAATACTTGTTTAGTGCTCACATTATTTAGATGTGTTTATTATATTTACATATTGGTGAATATAATAATGTGGAGTAAATGAGTTGTAATAACAACTCATATAGTTATTTGAATGTGATTTGGTTGTTAAACCAAATTCACGTAAATAAGAAATGTGAGGAGTGTTGTTAGAACAACCTCCTAGAAAATAGGATCAATTTCTCCTATTTATTTGTAATATCTTGTACGTTTGAATATTAAGAAAGTATTATTATTGTGCAAATCTATCTATACCATTTCAAAACAAGCGTTTTTATCGGGGGTGTTTAGACTCGATATTCCAAGAAAAGTATTATCATTTAGAGAGGAAGGACATTCGCCTTCCAGGACACGGCATTTTTGGCAAAGTTCAGGACACTTTGTTTGCTAGCATCCACTTCCAACAAGTGCAACTCTTGTTTGGATTTTTTGCCTTTTTTGCCGGATGAGCTGCATATGGCCTCCTTCAACCCTGCTTGAACCAAAGCCAAAGTTGAGGAAGCTAAAGCCCGATTAGTGAGATCCATCTCAAATTCTCCTTCCTCCAAGATACCATCACCTAAAAGGGACTGAACCTTATTTGTCTCAAATTTATCCAAGAGCCAAGATTTTAGCAAGTTCAGGGAAGCCGCTTACCCTTGATGGAAACCTTCCTTAGTAAGGGAAATCAATTCCTCGGAGTTTTTATGCACTTCTTGAGTTTCTTTTAGAAGATAAAGAGGTGAAATATCACCCACCAAGGTGATGCCATTTCGCTCTCCTCCGGTCCTTTCATCATAGAGCTAACCTTATGAGAATCCAACTCTTGGAAGCTTTGGCCGGTTTCAAAGAGCGGGCCTTAGATGATCCAATTTGCCTGTAATAAAAACACTTTTCATTTAGATCCTCATACTTAATGGTATAGCGGTTGGGGTTGGAATTTGATTTGAGAGTCAAAGATGGTGGCAAAGGGGTAGTCATGTCCATCGTCACATATCATAGCAAGAACCGAGTTTTGCCGGACATTGTAAAACACGGAGAATAAGTATATTATTTCTCTATATCATATTCAGATACAAGTGGCTATTATATAGCCATAAAGGTAGGTAAACAACTTCCTAGAAAATAGGAAGTGAGTAGAGCAATAAACCCGATAATAGCTACGGGTATAACAAATAATCATTCATAATATATTGTTATTCTAACAATATATATGACTAACAAACTCACTAATATTCACTATAATAATAATTACCAATGTAATTATTATTCACACACGTACAAATGTGGAGCACTAATTCATTTTCCTAACATTCCCCCCCTTAGTGCGAACATGGGAAAAAACTGCCTTTGTACTGCAACGTGCCGCTACGTAGCATGCTCATGATCTGGATGGTTTCAAGGACAATACCAACAACCTCTGGATGGTTTTCCAGTGGTTAACCAACAACCACACAATGCGGATGGTTTTTGAGGACAGTATCAACAACCTGCGGATAGTTTTTACGGATAACTAACAACCATGATATCATGATGATGTAGTAGTATCAACAACTCTCATCACTATCTCACTTGCGAGGGAATAACATAGGAAATTCTACGAAATCATTGCTCATACATACATAGAAAAAGCTGACATACTGGAAATGGAACATTGGATCATGTTCCCCCCCTCAATGTGAAATTTCCACTTATTCAATCACGAACACTGATACTGGAACTATGACAAGAAGCACACGACACAAGCTGAAAGAAAATACACCATAAAAATGTCACCAAACCATCTGTGCGGCCCCGTCGTTGGTGACTGACGAGAGGTCGCTGAATGACCTCCAACCTCCGATGCCTCCTGCCTCCGGTTTCATGCTCAGAACAAGAAGTCTTCAGAGCCACTGTCTTCATTTACTTGTTCTTCCTCATAATCAGATTCATCATCTATGCCCATATTTGCTTCTTCCATTTTGATTGTTCCATTTAGAAGATCACGAGCTCGTTTTTTACAAAATGGAGTTTTATGCCCCTTTCTCTTGCAGTAAAAACATTCAATTTCCTCCTTATTTTTGGAGAAATTCTTGTACTTCTTTTTTAGGTACAATGCAGTTTCTTCTTCTACATCTTCTTTAGTCCTTTTTTCCTCAGCTAGAAGAGCTGATATCATATCTTCCAATGAGTTGGAAGGCATCTGACCAAGTGTGAAGACAATATTACTGTATTTGGGAGGCAAACTATTTAACAGAATAGCTTTTGCATCTTCATCGTCTCTGAAGATTTTACTTCGCTAGTTGTCCAGGAGAAGAGACCGTAAATCATTAATATAATTTGGACATTATAGTTCCTTCACCCATTTTTAACTTGAACAAGCAATTTGAGAGAAAATTTTGCGTTCACCGCTTTAGCACCAAATGTTTTGTTCAAGTTTTCCCACATTTCATGAGATGATTTTCGAGATCAACATAGTGTAGCTCGATCTCACGAGAGAGCAAGACCAATACGGCTTTGGATTTATCATCTCTCGTTTCCCATTACGCAATTTGAGTGGATCTGTAGGTTTAGGTTCTTTTCCATCGATTATCCGCCAGAGATTTTTATTCATTAGCTGCATCTGGATCTTCACTTTCCAAGTATGAAAATTGAGCCCATTGAATTTTTCTAGAGGGACTTCCATTGTGAGATGGAGAAAAAAATAAAAAACTTCTAACAACACTTTTGACGTTTGACAAGACAATAATAACTTGAAAAAATGATAACAACTTTGATTCTTTTGATTACTTTCGATAAAAAAATCCTAAAATCACCTATATGAAATACAACCTATTATTCACCTAAACATATTTTGACGATATAATGATGAAAAATATATTAATTTTGACTCTTTAAATGACTTGTGATACTTGACAATACTACAAATCTTAATACATAGGTGAGAGGACATGATTATATTGATCAACTAATTTTAAAAAAATGGAAAACCTTTTTAATTTATACCCAATTTTCCTACGTCATTGACAATGTTTGACTTAAAAACAAATATGAAACTCTAAATCTAAAATGACCACAACACATTAAACGAACAATCAAATTCAAAGACTACAATAAATATGAAATCAAAAATGGAATACCGATGCTATCTGACCGTGTATGGCAAGAAATCTGAGATTTTTCCATCTGTTCAAAGAAAATCTCTGACACATTCGCTGAAGCGAGGTAATTTTCTCCAATTTTCTCCAAATGTGAATCGATTCGCTGAATTGACACATTCGCTGAAGCGAGGCAACGACAAGTCGAGGAGAAGCGAGGTAATTTGCCCGAGTCAAGGGATGAACACGCCCTTCAAAGTTTCTGTTGCCAGAGAGCACAGCGCTCAAACTTGCATCATAAACTGCGTTTTCTTTCAAACATTCACTGCTGAGAGTGCAAGTCACACGACAAATTATCTGTTCGCCATTGTAGACCAACATCAGGTCGCATACTCCTGCATCACGCCTGATCCATAACTGTGTATACAATTGATCCACGAGTTGCAACAATACACAGATCCGTATGCTTAAAAAGAAACTATGTAATGACCTCTCATTTTTTTATATTCTAGATCTCAAGAACAGACATATGATCGCTCTGATACCAAATCATAGCAATCGGCTTGATTTTGCAGGTAAAACACGAATAAGTATATTATTCCTCTATATCATATTCGAGATACAAGTGGCTATTATATAGCCATAAAGGTAGGTAAATAACTTCCTAGAAAATAGGAAGTGAGTAAATAAATAAACACGATAATAGCTACGGGTATAACAAATAATCATTCATAATATATTGTTATTCTAACAATATATATGACTAACAAACTCACTAATATTCACTATAATAATAATTACCAATGTAATTATTATTCACACACGTACAAATGTGGAGCACTAATTCATTTTCCTAACAACATAGAGACGCACCAAGATTTTACGCCGTAAATTCGAGGGGGGATTACGGATGGGCACGAGGGTCCCCAGGAGTTCGCAGGTGGCTTCAAAATAGATCATTTACGGAGATCCAAAGGAGATCATGAATGCTTAACCAAAGTAGGGCCTTGGAATTTTTTTCCTTCCAAGGGTCAAAATTTGGTGACCAAGGACGAAAGTATAGAAATTTGGAAGAGTTCATGAACCAAGGTCCTTCTTTAAGCACCAAATTCAACAAATTGGGAGGGAAACATACTGGAAAAAGCTGGTTGGCATGGAAACTAAGTTTTAGTTTAGCATTTGAGCCCAGGAAGAGCACGACCTAGCTTGAAATCCTCCTCGAGAGAAATGGGTGCCTACAAACTTGAAAAGAAAATCACCCATTTCACCCACGAATTAGAAAAATCGGCTTTGGGA